>JAEQML010065388.1:0-21031 GCA_016904865.1 Pissodes strobi | reverse complement strand
GGGGGCGTCACTCCCCGTAATCAAACTCCTCTCACCAGTTTGACGTTCCTGCCAGCAAGGAGATAAGCTATTTACCCGAATCATAACCAACAGAATTACAAATAAGTTGGATGCCTACCAACCGGTAGAACAAGCCGCATTCCGCAAAGAATATAGCACTAATGACCACTTACTTACAGTAAAGATCATAATAGAAAGGCCTACCGAATATAACTTTTTCAATACACATGGCATTCGTGGACTACGAGAAAGCATTCGACTCCGTAAAACTTTGGGCAATATTCGAAGAACTAGACAAAGCGCGAATATACCATCGGGACAAGAGCCTTCTTAAAAATATATATCAAAGAGCAGATGCAAAAATCAGGCTACACGAAGAAACAGTAACATTGAAATCAAAAGAGGTATCAGACAAGGAAAATGACCGCTTATGTAAAAGCAAATAAGCCAACACAAAACAAGACTAACCCAATACCAACATAAAGAAAATTAAATATCCATACCAAATCGTCATTTCTCATTAGCTTAAAATCTAACGTACGTTTCCACTTGAAATATTTTCCTGTCGTAGGTATACTTTAGGAAAGTCAAGAATACCGATTTGAACCATATCGGGTTTACATGTAAATTTCCTCATGAGACGAATATATTCACATGAAACAAAAACTGGCTCCCGGGGTGAGGTGACACATTCATATGAATTTCACACTCGTTCGTAATATTATTTCTGTTTTATAGCCAAATTCGAGTCATGATTGTTGCATATCAGGAAAAGCATGGCCGTTGAAAGTTTCTTTAGGTCTCGACAGGAGTTGCCAGAAAGGCCTAAGAGAACGATCGTTTTGGTGCAAATACTTCAGCGATTAACGAATTAAAGATAAACATTCGCAATCGATCTAAACCTGAGAAAGAATGCTAGAAAGCGAAATTTGAACGGGATCATAACGCCTATTATTACCGTGTTACCTAACGCAACGATCAAAAACAAATAAAAAGTTCAACGATTCTTTGAAATGTAGAACGCGGGGCTAGAGGCCGCCGTGAGATTTCTTATGCAAAGTGAAAGTAACAGTGAAACATTGAATATAACAGATGAACAATTAAAGAAAGTTTTCCTGATGCTTTCTTCGTTTTGAAACGCGATGTAGTATTTTTATACTTACCGATACCTTGGGGCACTTAAATGGTAAAACGTTATCTCTGCCATGCGTGAAGTCCAGCATTCATCACAAAATGACAAATAAATATTTTTGCGGTATTAGCTTAATTAAAACCGGAGAGGAAAAAGCTCTCGCTATGTCGGTTAGCAGGTTAATTTATGTAAGTACATTGTTCGAAAAAATTCAATAAAAACCCGTTAGATTTTTAGCGACACTACTTTCGACGCGGAAACGATTTTTTTGTGTGAAGCTGCACCGTTTCCACATAGTCGGACGAAATATTTGTTAATTTTTACGCCCTAATTCTCGGTCGTTTGTTTGGTGTCACTTAACCGTTAATCTATCATTCATCAACATTTAAACGTTAAAAATAACCCGGAAACTGTCGCGCGGCGCGGTCGCAATTCGATGGGAAGCAAAGCGTCTGTCTAACTATATTTCCCATTCGAATAATATGTTTATGTATTTCCAACAAACGCCAGATGCATTTATATATTATCGATGTATTTTTTGTGTCGCCATGCAAATAATTTAAGAAATTGAGATCAAAAGTTTTCTGCGGATAATTTAAAATTCAAGTAACTCCAGTGTAATATGCGAATCAATCTAGAATAAATAATTTAATTTACTAATCAACGGGCTCATAAACTTAAACCCAAATTGCGAACATTACAATAGTAATGGCGATGTTGCCAGACTTATTTTTTTCTTGAAATAATTATCCTCCCGGTAAGAGAGTCCTGCCAGTAGCCTAACAGCCCTTCTCTGAAGACCAAAGGTTCTACCCACACAAGCCGCCCCACCCAACGCTATAATTCCATAAGTCATCACAGAGTGAAATAGAGCATGATATGCAGACAGGAGGACCTCTCCAGATACTACTAAAAACCGTTCCACGCAATCTCCCAGAGATAGCCTCCACGTGAAACCACCCCCCCACCTCCCACTGACGACGGGTATCAAGATATATTTCCAAAAACTTAACAGGCTCCTGATCTCTGCCATTTAGAGCTCTAAGGCTGAAAACCATTTCCTGTGTCTTATCGCTATTCAGTACCAGTCTATTAGCTCGGAACCATTGCTCAGCCCTCAACCATGCCTCCAACACACTCCGCGACAACTCAAGAAGTTTAGTGTCATGAAGGGAGATGGTAGTGTCATCAGCAAAGAGGGTGCATACTGAAATAATGTTATATGTTGGAAGATCATTTATAAATATTAAGAAAAGTAAGGGGCCATATACTGATCCTTGTGGCACTCCTATATTCACGCCCTTTGCCGACGACAGTAACCCCCCCCCCCCCCCCCAACACAAACTATCTGACTTCGGCACTCCAAATACGACTTAAATCGCTGTATGTTTAAGTCCGAGAAGTTATAAAATTTAAACTATTGAAGCAAAATTGAGTGGGAGACACAGTCAAAAGCTTTACTCAAATCAAGAAACAAGGAAGCATTATATTCTCGATTTTCAAATGCATCCATCACGGTTGAGAGCAAGTCTAGAACAGCAAGAACGGTACCTGTGCCTGAACGAAAGCCAATCTGTCGCTCAGAGAAGAGACCATGTCCGTCAAAGTGGTCAACTATCCTCTTAGCCATACATTTTTCCATCATCTTTGATAAAATCGGCAGCAGAGAAACAGGTCTGTAATTTGAGACATTCCCCCAATCACACTTTTTATGTATGGGAACAATTATTGCACATTTAAAATACTTGGAAATGTACTTTCTTTAAGTCAGTGATTTATTAATTTAGTCAAAGAGGATATTATCAAGTTTTTTATGGTTTTTAAGAGCTGGACAGACAAGCCATACACATCAGTACTTTCTTTTGTTTTTCAGCGAGTTAATGCAATCCCTAATCTCAATTTGGGTAACCTCCTTGAACTCAAAGACCACACCTCGCTTTACAATTCTTAAAAAATATCCAGTGGAGAAATATCGCTGTCTGGCAAGCTTTCTAGAATTTCTTCTGCAACACTACTAAAAAAGGTTATTAAACTGGTCAGCAGATAATGGTATTTTTTTACTTTCACAGGATTTTTTTTCCCTTTTACCATTAATAATGCTCCACATACACTTAGTAGGGTTCTTGGAGGCTCTGATCAAATCATCATTAAATTTACGTTTACAGTTTATAATTTCCTGTTTGTAGTGCTTTTGGTAATCCCTAAACAGCTGTCTATTACCTGGAGTGTCACGCCGCTTATACACCGCTGCCATAAAGTGAACGGTATCCCTTAAATGCTTCAAGCCCTCATTAAACCATTCCACACATCCCGGATCAGACATACGAGTCCTATAAGTCCTCTCAGGAAAAGAATGCAAGTAGGCCTCCGCCAAAATGTTCTGAAAAGTAGAAAATTTCTCATCTGCATAAATATCGTTCGGGTCAACAAAATGCCATTCAGTAGACTCGATTATGCTATAAAATTCATGAAGACCTCTTTGTGTAATAGGTCTAAATACTGATTTTTGTAGTGTATTATGTTTTAATTATATTTTGCTTACAAGTTGTGCTGAGTGGTTGGATACATTAAGATTTGTATTATTTATTTTATGAACATCAAAATTTACACAGATATTGTCTAAACAATTATTACCTCTTGTTTGTTGATTAAATATTTTTTTAAACCATAGAAAGTCTTTCATTGCACTCGCTTCTCTTTGGTTAGTCCCAAATAGGACATTAAAATCACCTGTCAAAACAACATTTGTATGGAGATCAGCCTGTTGCAGAGCACCTTCCAAGTGCTGCAAGAAAGTGTCAAAGCATCCCTGAGGAGATCTATAAATACTAAAAACATACAGATTATATGATTTTATAAAAATGCAGCACATTTCCACACATTTTTCTTCATTTATTGTCAAAATAGGTTTAAAATCACAAGCAAATTTTTTGTCAATATTGAGGAACCGCCTCCTATATTATTTTCTCTGGTGGTATAGGTATAGTTACACAAGAAATAATCATTTAAAGAAAAACAATTAATTTCGTCTTTTTTAACCAATATTCTTTTAAAGAGAGTATTGTTATATTTTTGTCAGCCACAAACGATTCCAGTTCATTTATACAGTTCCTCACAGACCTGACGTTGGACTGGAGAATAGTTATGCTGGGCTCATTTTGTTTTTTATTACCCTTTTTGTTTGTATCAAAGACTTTGGATCTTCTTTAGTGGATCTCTGTTGTCCTGGCGGCGTTAAATGTTCCGAAAAAGGTTAATTTTGATTCCCTTAGGCCAGTACCACCTTCTCTTTGTCCTTAGGAACACCAACTTTAAATGATGCTATTTGTTTCGATTTCGTCACCATCTTTTCACAAATGCAGTTCTTTATATTATTGGCTTTCAAAAATGTAGAATATCTTGTGCCTTGTGCCTCTGTTTTTGGAGCCAGACCTGAAACAAAAATCCACTGTTTCCCCTGGGCAACATAAAGTCCTCCAGATTTATTAGTTCCAACCAGTGGTTGTGGTCTCCGGCTGCTAAGTTTCTGAAGCACGTCGCCACAATTTTGTGGTTTTCTTCTCACCACATGGGTCCATTCATCATTTGTCTTTGCAGAAACTGGATTTTTTTTGGCTTGTTCCGTATTTTCTTCCTTTTTATTTTGGCTTTTGTTGGAAATAAAAACATCATTTCCCGCCCTATCTTTGTTAACAAAGTCAACGTCAATGCATACGTCAACAATGTCAGTCACATGTTGCCACTCGTTACGTCTTCCACTAGCCTCTGCTACGGTTGCTAGAGCTTTTGACGTCTGCTGTGATGTGGTGCGATCTTCCATCCTTGTTGCAGATATTTGCACTTGCGTTTGCAAGCTCTCTCTGCTGCGCTGTTGCCACGTCTGCCGAAACTGTCGACGATCTACCCGAAATCATCCTGATTGTTGGACTTTGGACTTTTTTCTTTCGAATTTTTTGTTTGTTTTCAGCTTATTTTTCGAGAAAACTTACTTTTCCTTTGAGAAAAGCAATTTTCTTCTCCAGATCAGCGAATTTTTGCTTCATAAGTTCGAAATTAGCACGTAACTCTTCGACTTCTGTTTGTTGGGACGTGCTCGATGTTTTTAGGTTAGTAGTAGTAGTAGTAAACTCTCTGATGGCCTTTTTCGTGAGAAAATTCAGCCAGTAACGACCCCTATCCAGGCTTAGCAAGAGGTAGAGCGACCCTTCTACATTGGTTACACCTTGGTGGATAGAGGTACTATTTTTTGAACCCTCAGTATGTCGAGTATGTACTCCTGGGGGCTCAGACATATACATGCACGGCTTGTTTTAAGGTTCGAACACCACCGGCTGGACGTTCACAAACATAAAAATCTCTAGCATGCACGGGGCTCAAATCCCCGGCTGGACGTCCGTATCTTATTCGGGGAGAAAACTACCCGGTCCCTGAACGTTCACCATGAATTCCCAAAACTAACATATATGTATATGCAGCTGGAACAAAATGGCCGATACCCGACACGTGCACTCTCGACCGAAGACGACACGGAAGTATTTCAGTTTTTAGGTTAGAACAGCGTACCACTTATTTATAGACACAAACTGCCGATTTTGCCTTTGCAGCCTGCGCTAAATATGCTGGGTGAAAGGTATTATTGCATTTTTGACATATTACCACTGAAAGTACATTTTTTTTCACAATGAAAACACTTATTTTCCGATATTTTCGGATCACAATTTTCACTATCGTCACCTCCGGCCATGTTGCCGGTACTGCAAGATTAAAACTAAAGGTAAGTGGAAACAAAGGACAGACCTGGGCCTGTATAAATTTTGTCCACTTTCTTATTTTATTATACGAGTACCTTGTTAATATAGCTAATTATGATTTTAAAAAAAAACACGGGAGTGTCCGGCTTGCTTCCACCTGACGCGGACTGAACAATCTATTTTAATTTATTACAGCTAAATCTAGATAAAATCAAAAACGAACCAACTAAAGCTAATCAAAATATTAAGCTTAGTTTGTTTATCTATTAAATAAAAAACTGGAGCAATTCGCCGGTGTTTTTGCGCCCTCTTAAAGTGGCTTCCCACGGCCTGTCTTAGAACAGGCCAGACCCGCGCGGCGGACAAGCACAGGTAAGCACGGATCGGGCTTGGCCGCGCGTGAGGTCTTCCCATGGCCTGTATGAGCCTGTTATTCAAGAGTTTGAAGATAGGGTTCCGTTTAAAAATGTCGCGTGAAACTCGGCATTTTACTTTTCGATAGGTTGACTGGTTGACAGTAGGTTTAAAATAACCAAATATAGAATAGAATATACCTAGTATGTAATTATAGATACCTACATAATATGTAACATGAAACCATAACAATCATAACATTAAGAAACAACTAAAAGGCGGCTTCTTAGTACTCCTAATTCTAGATAACATATTACAATAGCAATCTACAGCTCACTACAAAACAAGATCACGAGTCGGCCCGAACGAGTTTCGTTACTTTTTACCCTTGTCTATACGGCCTAGCGGAAAGGCTCTAAACGGTTTCGTGGTCTATACGGTTCTGGGTTTCCGATTATGGCCTCCTGCGTTCGATTCCCGTCGGTGGTTTTTTAAAAAAATATATTAAGGTTATATTTGTTTTTTTTTTCTAAATTTGGGTTAGTTTTGGTTCATTGAGCCCTGGAGCGAGCGAAGCGAGATTGACTTCGAAACTCGTTCGGGCCGATTCGTGACCTTGTTTTGTAGTGAGCTGTAGATGCTAGTACATGTTAAAAAGGAAATTTATTCCTATGTAATGTAAAAAATAACATTTTGTTGTGTTAGAACTAAAAAATATAATCCATTGCTTTTTTTTAAATAGTATTTTATGGCTTTTTGCGGAAGTTAGCGTGCTTGTAAAATTCTCTATAGGTCTGGGTAAAATTAACTTTTATTTGTGACTTTTAATATGCTCAACTGTAAGCCTGTTTCTAGAGTCTGTCCATGCATTTTCGCAAAGCGAAAAAATGCATTCAGTGGCCGCGTTGAATGCTGGAATGGACATTGAACGCTATAAATTGAAATATCATTAGAATATTTTTTAAATTTGTGCTGAAACTAAAAATTAAATTTCATTTTTCGATGGGCGTTTTGTTTTGCGGCAAATTTGATTCTTGATTGAAAATCGGGACATTTGGCGTCCAGCTATAGGTCTTGGCAGAACGTATTAAAATGGAAAATGGCCCCAAAAATCAACCCTAATCACAGATAACAACAGACATCGACAGGTCGCGACAGATCAGGCCAGGCCGCGCCTTTGAAGTTACCGACTTGCGGCGGATCGGACGCGCCATCACGAATCTTTCCGGGCGACCTCGGACGGCACCCTTCCCACGGCGTGTTGGCCCGAGCTGGCGCGGTCCGGCCTGTGATACCACGGGCCGTGGGAAGCCACCATTACGCTCATCACTATGGTTCCATCATACATATATGGGTTCCATCCTTCCGTTGCCATGGTTACGCTAACAAATAGCTTTAAGACAAGGACGGTAGCCAACTGCTCCTAGTATTTATTTATATGGTTTGCAAATTTTAGATGAATTAGAATTTTAGGTACGTTCACCATATTCTTCTTGGGTATTGAATAAGACTAAACAGTTAAATTTAACATATCGGCATAGGATTGATGTTAACGTACATTCGGGTAATTTTTAGAGATTTAGCATTTTTATCGAATTCGTCATGTTATTAGGCAACACTTGCGAGCAGCCGACTGTCAATTGTTTTTGACAATCCGTTTTTTTCCGTTTCCGAGTTATTACGTCAATAAATGTGCGATTTTTCAAAATATTGTTTTGATTTAGGATAACTGCTGAAAAATTGAATTGATTTTGATAATGTTTTCTGGGCCCATTCTTATAGACATTCTATTGAAATTGGCGGGAATATTTTTCAAAAAGAAATAACTTTAGGTCGTTCTAGCGCGGAAAGAGTCGCAATGATCAAAATATGCTCTTCACAAAAAACTTTCAACAATTCATAACATCTATTAGTTTCGGAAATTTAATTAAAAACTCATTAAAATATTGTCAAGTCATCAAACAATGCTGTAAGCTGCCAGCATTTTTTCAGAGAAATAAAATCGTTTATTTATATATTCTCAAGCTTTGTCTAAAAAAGACGACTGTCTCAAAAAGATGAATTTTTGTCTTGCAAAAACACATTAAATCCAAAGTTGCAACTTTTAAAAGACCTATTCATTCATATAGTCAAAGACTCTATAGTATCAACAACAAAAAGCTATGCAGATGTTTTACAAATTCAAAAAGATGCCGCAGAGTTGAAAGGAAACATAGTCAAGCTGGAGGATAAACTAGAGAGCATTAAAATCCAAAAACCATCCACATTGTTGCACAATGAAACTATGGAGCTTACATTTGAAGAGATTATGGAGAGAGAAAAACGTGCCACAAACACATTGCGGTTTGGACTGAAGGAATCCGATAAGCCAAACAAGAAAGAGCGAAATAAAAGTGAGAACATTATAGTAAAGGATGTTTTAAAACAAATAAATGTAGAGATATCAGACTCAGAATTTAAAATACATCGTCTTGGAAAACATGACCCAGTTTCCAGAACAATGGAAGAAAGCTGTGGTCACACCTATTTATAAGAAGGGAAACAAGCAATTGGTTGAAAACTACAGACCGATTAGTCTGACTAGCTCCCTGTGTAAATGTATGGAAAAGATAATCGCAAAGGAACTAACAAGCTTTTTTCTGGATGCTGAAGTGGTGCCACCTCAACAACATGGTTTCCTTCCAAAGAAATTCACATTTACAAACTTATTATCCAGACTAAATGAATGGACGCAGGCCAATGATGACAACAAGCCAGTGGACGTTATCTATCTTGACTTTGAAAAAGCCTTTGATAGGATACCAATTGAATATCTTCTGTACAAGCTGGAACATTTAGGCAAGCTGAGGCTCCAGACGTACTTTCCAAGTCAGGGTGGGTGGAATACTGTCCGATGGGTATTCTGTGGGTAGTGGAGTGCCACAGGGTTCTCTGTCAGGACCCCTACATTTCCCGGCATACTTGTGTGACCTGTACCAAAAGCTAAGGACTTCCTACACCTCATTTGCAGATGACACGAGCCTATACTGCAATCCATTGTTACAGCATGCCGATCTCCAGGAGGACTTGAGCACTATGAAGGAATGGGCATTGAATTGGAAAATGCCATTGTATGACTTAAAATGTACAATTCTGCATGTTGGCCGAAATAATCCCAAACTTGGTTACCTACTACAAAATACATCAGTCATGAATGTCACAAAAAAAAAGATTTGGGAATAACAATAACATCTGATTTAAAATGGGAACTACACATTACAGAAATTACAAAAAAAAGCGAATACCCTTACATACCTCATACAGAAGTCGTTCAAGGATCTATCCAAGGAAATGGTCTTAAAGCTCTACAAGACATATGTAAGACCAAAACTTGAGTATGCTCACTGCATTTGGAATCCCTATTATGTAAAGGACATTGAACTGCTCGAAAAAGTATAGAGACGCTTTACAAAAATCCCCCTTGAACTAAAAAACCTCCATTACGAGGATAGACTAAAACAACTAAAGCTTACCACACTAGAGGGGGCTAAGGGGCGATCTCATAGAAACCTATAAAATCCTCAGTGGACACTATGCAAGCAACATTAACTTTTTCCTTTCAACAAATAATACCAATACCAGAAGACACAATAAAAAAATAAGCAAGGAAAGATGTAATAAGCTGCTGCGAATAAATTTCTTAACCAACAGGGTGGTTTATCACTGGAATTGACTTAGTAGTGACACAATTAATGCAGTGACCACAAACCAATATAAAAACTTTCTGGATAGAGAGATGGACACCTGGCGCAGTGTGGACATTTTTTGTACATTATTCATCATAGCCTTGAAATAACGAAACCTATTATGTGCTTTGTGTGATACAGCACACTGTGAAAGACTCTGCCGTCTCATCGGATTTATCCGCCTACGGCTGAAGGTATAAAAATAATAATAATAATAATATTATGCCAATCATCGAACTTATTAACAAAATCGATTGTTTTGCATTAATGTTTAAGTCCGGGCCTGTTTCGTGCAGCCCTGAAAGTCGACTCCGGTTATTCACCCGATCTCGAACCGTTCCACATTCGCCGCTTTATCAAGGGAAGCTAAATACGCAAAACCGCACAATTGAAAATGTCGTCGGCTTCAATAATTGACCGACATACTTTACATTAAATGGGAAATAATGGTTAGTTAGTAAAGTATTGAAATAATTCCATTTAAATTTAAAGTATTTTAAAATGGCGTCTTTATTAAGGTAATAGTACGATTTTCAGTTATGTTGCAACATCGCCTCCGATCGTGTTTGTTTTCATCAATTTTTTCTGATGGAATTTCATAACTGATCAGCTTCCATGAGTATGACGTCATCCAATATCAGCAAACAAAAGCTAAGATTTATTAAATGAAAAACAGTTCAAGATGGCTTTTTGACAGTGACAGAGGCGACATTTTTGTTTTTGTTGTTTGTTTTTTCGTTTCATCCTGCTGGCCTTAATCAAGATGGAAATTGATTCTTAAATTGACTTTCTGATCTGGAACTGTTATTAGTAGGATTAAGGCTTGAATTTAGCTCGAACGATTCCTATTTTGGACAAGTAGAATAAGGACTGTAACCCATATTGTTAGAAATAGATAATTGTGATCCTCGTTGTGATGGTTCCAATTTTTTCTTTATATTGCATAGGAAACGTAGTTCCCAATGGCCCTTTTTGTTGCGATTTATATTACCCACTAGTACCATAAACTCGACAAATATAGAAATCATTGTAGCCAAACTGAGAAAAGCAAAAAATTTGTTATCGACATACGGTACAACTGGGACATCCTATCATCCTGTTTTGATATCCTGCTGGGACAAATATGGCTCGGCCAATACACTCTTTAGTTAGTATAAAAAAAATACCATTTCGTAATCGATGTCAACAATAGAACATATCGAGATTATTACGACAAATTTATATATTTAAATTATACGTTTCTAAAGCCATAAAAATATTTCCGCAAGCGTTCGGCTTTCGAAACGATATATTTTCGCATGCACGAAATCTAAACCGTTTTGCAACACGTATGTATGTGTGTATGGAACGGTTTAATCTATAGTTAAAGGCCTTTAAATAATGTGGG
Source organism: Pissodes strobi (assembly GCA_016904865.1). Taxonomy (NCBI): domain Eukaryota; kingdom Metazoa; phylum Arthropoda; class Insecta; order Coleoptera; family Curculionidae; genus Pissodes; species Pissodes strobi. The sequence continues at coordinate 9,682 of JAEQML010065388.1, read as the reverse complement.
CGTTAGATTTATGTCGGTAGCGAGATATAAAAATTCCGAAAAAGGATCGACGTTTTAAATAATTAGTAAACGTTTATTTAATTTGTTCAAGATTATGTCATTATGCCGAAGGTCATACAAGGAATTTGTGGTTCATCGTCATCATTCAGCCTGCCCCGTCCACCTTGCTGAACATAGACATCCTTAATTCCTTCCACCGAAAACGCAAATACGGATTATCTTCGGGCATTAAAAATCCTACCTTTTCCTAATTTTAACTGTTTTGTATCTCTTAAAATATTCTGTTAGACCATTACCTCCTGCAGAAAGTGGTTGGACACATTTGATTCCATATGCAAGGTCCTGTAATTCAAATATAAATGGTGTTTATATATAGCTCCAAGCGGTGGATACTATTCATCATGTTAAACCAGGTGCACGCTCTATAAATGGTCTCTTTGCCAGCCACGTTGGTGTGGAGTGTGGGGAGGTAAAAGACCAGGTGTCTGCGAGTGTTGAACTGGGGGACCAAAAAGTTAATCTTGGACAGAAGATCCGAGGCATCAGCAGAGCCATTGCACAACTTATACAGAAGTACCAGGCTTGCACAGACAGTGCTGTGTTTCAGGGATAAGGTTTTAAAGCGATTGAGCAGTTGGCCCTGGTCAACACCTCTGGGAGTATAGACACCATCAACTCTGAAAAAAAGCAACTTCAGGAATCTACGCTGTACACGCTCCAATCTATCAACATGCACATTATAGTCAGGAAACCATACTGGAGCCGCATAAAGAAATTTAGATCTTACTAATGAATTATAAATACTTATTCCGCACACTCGGAGGTAGCCCTAGTAATGAAACCAAGTATTTTTAAAGCTGATGACACCACCCCATCAATTGAATGTCAGTTTTCTGTCCACAATGACCCCCAGATTTCGCACAGCCTCCGAGTCAGGGAGGGAAGCGTCACAGAGGGTGTAGTTGTGGTGCTGCGTGTTATATATTAGGGAGATGGTCATTTTCTTACACCTCTAAACATTGAGTGGAAGGCAGTTTTGATCACACCAGACACTCAGTCGGTCAAGATCCCGCTGCAAAAGGTGACAATCATCAAGTCCCTGGACGACACGAAAAATCTTCATATCATCGGCAAAGAGGAGGGAATGGCTCGACATGTCGTTACATATGTCATTAATAAGCAATGAGAACTAAAAAAGGTGCCAAAATACTAGCCTAAGGAGTACCACTAGATGCAAAGAAGACCCCACACTTGTAACCACTGTACTCGACAAATTACCTTCTACCTCCCAAGTAGGAAGCGAAGAAGCATATCAGACTGTCATGAAATCCCATCCTTTGAAGTTTGAGATTTAAGATACTATGATTCAACTTGTCGAAAGCCTTCTAGAAGTCCGTGTACACAACGTCCAGTTGCTGCTTATTATTTGTGGCATGATAGGCGGTGTTTAAAAACGAAGTTAAATTAGTAACAGTTGATCTAGATGGAAAGAAACCATGTTGGTTCGGAGAATTAAGATGTTTTACTTGATGGAACGGTTTACTGTAAACACAAACCTCAAAGGCCTTCGAGAAGAATGACAAAATGGATATTGGGCGATAGTTGTCAATATGGCTCTTATTACCACTCTTGTAGATAGGGCAGATTTTACCGCACTTCCATAGGTCGGAAGAGACACCCCTGGAAATGGAAAGATTGAATATAATGAGCATAGGTTTCACCAGCACTGATGCGCAGTCCCGCAGAAGAATTGACGAAATACCATCTGGCCCTTCAGTTTCCTTATTTTTAAGACCTTTTAAAGCAGATAAGATATCTGTATTATCAAGGAAAAGAATATTTATGTTTTGTGGGTTGTCATTATCACTATCAGTAGACTGGAGAGGGATCAACATAGACACTTTTGAAGTAGTCATTTCACCGGAAATACGAGAACTATTTTGCTTCTGTCGAATAAATTTCCAGAATTTATTTGGATCATTTTCAATGGAGTCCTCTGTTTGTGCAATGAACTCTTTGTACGCTAAGTCTATCTTAATTTTAAAAAGCAGCGAGAAATTCCCAATCGGTCGCAGATATAAGGTGATATAATAAGGGAAAATTGGCTTTGCGGAAATTGTAGTTTCTATTATGAGGGTTTGAAGGAAGATTCTTGCCATCGCGACCGAGAGAAGGACATTTAACTGCGATGGCAAGAGTGGGATGATGGGCATCCTCAGGTACAAGATAGGTATTATTTCTCTTCTAACAGAGCAAGGGAAGTTGGCAAGAACAAGGTCAAGGAGACAGTTGTGAGAGTTAGAAATGTTATTAAATTGAGTTAAATCAATATGATAAAGTCCTTTAACAGTGTGCGTTTGGAGTATAAGCCTTTGTCGGATACCTGATAGTCCAAATTATCCCAAGACCATCCAATTATTATGAATAAGGCTAAGAATAGATTAATAATCATATGGTGTCCGATAGTGGCCCAAGAGAGTCTGGTTGCATGTAAATTACAGTGATAAACATAATCTGATAGTTAATGGTTCACTTACAACCAAGAATATCCAGCTCGAGTTGTTTTAAGTCGATTCTGGTGGATGGGATGTCACGTCGGACATCTAGGAGCACCCCGCCGCCCTTGGTCACACGCAGAGCCTCCAGGTCCCTATCCCTGCCTTGGTAGTCATCGTCAAACAGTTCAGCATCATGCACTTCATCTTGAATCCAAGTTTCAGACCCGGCCACTACATCATTTTTGCCTGACGAGACACTCCTGTAGAAGTTATGTGTCTTGGTATTAAGACCACGAACATTTTGGTATAGAATGGTTGTACTCCCGTTGGATGTTATTAGTTTAAATCTTGGTCGCTAAAAAATAATCTTTGGAGCGCCATCACGATAGACAATCCTGAGATTGGTCTCGCCTGCATCCAATCTCTCTCTCAGAATCCTCCTGGCATCACGGTGGACTTGAAGTTGCCGAGGGGTCTTGTCGTTGCTGACTGATAGGTAGGTAAAATTTTGGTTAGATTTAAGTCTTTTAGAATTACGTATAACGGTCGAGACTGAATGAATTGTTCCACACACAACCCTAATTGGTCTGCATTTGCCCTCGGTTACCCTACCAGTTGATCAATGGGAATACTAAGATCAGGAGAGCATTGCCTTACAACGTCCATGGCTACATCCCTAATATCTTGAACATTTTCGTCACAAATGAAGAGAATAAAGTTCTTCTTCCTATTTTCTCAGTAGTAGTGCTCCCTTAGGAGCTCCTCAAGGTTTGGGTTTGCATCGGGAGTAGGGCTGTTTTGATTTGCCTGGAGGTAGTTTGGATTAGCATCATGGTTGACTTGCTTTTGGATATTTTTCTATAGAGAAGCCACTATTTTAGACAAAGGTCGTTATTATTTTTGAGGATATCGTTTTTGTTCTCAACTTCCTTTAGCAGTTTTTTAAAGTATTGAATTTCGACATGAAGTGCCTCATTGGGGAGAGATGATGTGGAGTTTGTCTGTGATGTGGTTTAGAGCTTAAATCTGACTTGCCAGCCTTAAGTTGGTTTAGATTGGTTATCTTACATTCAGGGCACCACAAGATGCTTGTCCGATTTTGAAGGAAAACAGCTCGAGTTCAGTCGCGGTTTTCACACCAGAGCAGTTCCTACAGACTGGTCGAGCACAGATATCACAGAAACAACAGCACATGCTTATCCTCCTTGGCAGTGCAAACCAGGCCGCAGAGATAGCAGTCCAACAGTTTATCTTGTTGACTCATTGTCTCCAAGACCGAGCGCACTCAAATTGCCGGTGCAGGTGAAACGGCCTATGGATGTGCCAAAATCACGATATTTAACTGAGATTGTTGTGGTAAACGCACTATATGGACACTCGCCGATAAGTTTTTAGGTGTCGGATTGTCGGTTATATATTTTTTCTAAGTAATGATAAAGTAACATGAGAAAAAAACAATCGCGGATAACAGAGAAACTTTGATGAATTTCAGATTTTTTTCGAGAATGGTTAGCCTTTTATCTTTCTTTGTTAAGAAAGAGATATAAGGTTTGAATGGATCTTCAAGAGAAATCTCACATAACTCAGCCCCGCATAATGCAAACCAGCTCCCAAACGATGAAGTTATCCTCGAGTGGCAGGAACGACAGAGGAGATCAAAGAACCTTATGCTATTGAATGTACCAGAGGGACAAGACAAGGAACAGGTTGAAGGAATTTTTGCAGAACTATCTAATAATCCACCAGAAATTGCGCATATATGCAGAGTAAGTAAACCTAACGCAAATCAGCCTCGAGCATTAAGGGTAGTGCTCAACTCACCTGATGATAACATCAGTCTTGTGAAAAATCGCTCAAAATTCAGGGGTAGGAAAGTTTTTATGATCTTCGACCTTACCACTAAGCAGCGAGATGTAGAGAAAAAACCTCTCAGGCACTTATTCATCGTAGAGCACAGGGCGAAAATGTATCCATTCGGTACCCCATACATTTTTACAAAAGAAACTTATTGATGGGCCTTTTTTTACAAATAAATAAATAGTCCAGTAACCATGACAAAATGGATATATACTACCAAAATGTCCGAGGGCTAAGAACAAAATTGTGCGATCTCCAGGTTGGTGTCGTCTCTAATTGTTACTCAATAATTCTGCTTACGAAAACTCGGTGGACTACGAAAAGTATCCACCCATAGCTAGTCAGGGTACCGACAACTTAACTATACACCATATATATATATACAGGGTGAAACAAATTCGCTTCTCACTATTGGGATCTCGTAAACGGTAAGAGATAGAGCAAAGTTTAAATTGGGGCAAAGTTGCGCAATTTAAGGATGATTGATATGCCGTTGAGAAATTTAGAAAATTCTGACTACTTCCGGAGATATCCGTAATAAACCGAAAATCAGCTATTTCATTTTTATTTTTTCCTGACTTTATTTCAAGAGATAATATAAAATAAATTTAACATTATTATTGCCACTTTTTCTCCTTTATAAGATGGCGTTATCAAATTTTAAATCTGACGTTTCGTGTCCGGGCCCCCATCATCAACTTCATTTTTTTAAATACGGACCTGGATTTTTTATTTCATTTTTTAGAAGCCTTTGGTCCCCCAAAACCCATAATATATCACACTTGTCTAATAGCGCTAACAAATATTCTCATAAGTGAAATCATGTAAAAAAAGATCGCCCCATCTCTGTCTAACGCATTATCTCTTATGGAAAAAATCTAGATTTGTTGATTTATTGATAAGTGTAATACATCGTTGGTTTAAGGAGGCCAAAGGCTTCTAAAAAGTTAAATAAAAAATCCAGGTCCGTATTTAAAAAAAAAAGAAGTTGATGATGGGGGCCCGGACACGAAACGTCATATTTAAAATTTGATACTGCCATCTTATAAAGGAGAAAAAGTGGCAATAATAATGTTAAATTCATTTTATATTATATCTTGAAATAAAGTCAGGAAAAAATAAAAATTAAATAGCTGATTTTCGGTTTATTACGGATATCTCCGGAAGTAGTTGGAATTTTCTCAATTTCTCAACGGCATATCAATGACCTTTAAATTACGCAACTTTGCCCCAATTTAAACTTTGCTCTATCTCTTACCGTTTACAAGATCCCAATAGTGAGAAGCGAATTTGTTTCACCCTGTATAGTGCTATTTAAAATAACAAAGTCTGAATTAACTTTCTATACAACAAACCCTTTCAATTTTTAACCCAAACCAACCTAAATCGATGTCTTAAGCCCGCGATAAAAAATACTAAACGTTCTCGAAAAAATCTGAAATTCATCAGATTTATAGCAAATTTCCCGTAGATTTTGGAAATTGACACTATAATTTTAAATATTGTATTCTTCCGAAATTTTTAAAATTTGTGACGAAAGAACCAATTGTTATCGATTTGAAAATACGGCAACGAGGACATCACGGCCTGATAGCGTAAATATGGCTTGATGCTGATCTAGCAAAAGTGATATTCTGGTATCCACGTCGAGGGGCCAGGGAAGATGAGGACAGTCGAGCATTCACCGAGATCGCGTCCTATACGGCAGCTCAATAAAAATTTCATGTTCACACTATTTTTAATAAATTAGATTTTATTATTAAAATCGGCTTCCATTATTTTAATATAGTCTTTAATAAAGCAGCGGTGGAATTGTACACACTGTTTTTCGTTGAGATTGGTGGCAAGAGGAGCCACAAACGTTTAGTTTTAAGTGATTAGTGATTGATAAGTGACTAAGCAAAGTGTTTTGGATAGAAATTTAGTGCTGGACATTGAAGTGGGCTTGTTGATTAAACGAAGGATTGAATTGTATGTACTTATTTTTAGTTATTAAGTTTGAATAATGGATTCAGACTCTAGTGCTAGTTCGAGAGACAATTACGATTATAAACGCAAAAATAGGAAAACGGACAAGGGAAAAGATTCAAGATCCCTAATAAAAAGTCAAGAAATGTAGATCCATGTAAGTCACGTAATGAAACTCACACGCCTGAAATAATTATTCATGAGATTTCAAGTGAAGTAATAGAGCAACGTGCTCAACATAGAAATGAACAATGTGTTCAACACGAAAGTGAACAAAGTGTTCAAAACGCGAATGAGCAACGTGCTCGACGCATAAATGAACACGATGTCACTGAAAATGTACAGCAACGTGCTGTAAATGAGATGGACCAACGTGGTCCTATAGATTCAGTATCTCGTTTAGAACGTCTCGTGGAAAGATTGATTGAAAATCAAATACCTAAACCACAACAGGCAATAGTACAACAACCGAGAATGCTGATCCGACCCGAATGTATTCCAGAATTTGAACCAGGAAGCCCAAATTTAAGCATGAAAAGGTGGATAGAAAAGATTGAACAGCTGGCAAGCATCAACCAATGGGATGACAATACGATTGTTTTTCACATGCAAAGCCGTTTACGAGTACTCTCGCGTCAATGGTATGACAATTTAAATGATTATAATATGAATTGGGAAGAGTGGAAAGTTCTGCTTCTAAGAAGTTTCCCTGAACATCAGGATTTTGCTGCTACCCTCCGAAAACTAGTAAATAGGTCAAAACAACCATATGAAACGTGGGAAAAATACTATTTTGATAAAATGGACCTTCTAAGTGTATGCGATGTAACTGGGAAAAGGGCAGTGTCCTGCCTAATTGACGGCATAAGGGATCCGTCCTTGCAAGCAGGCGCCCGTGCAGGAAGATACAGTGCTCCAGACGAGTTTTACGCAGAATATTTGTCAGCTTTAAGACAGGAAGATATATACAAAAATCGCGATAAAAATCGACAAGACCTAAGAAGCAAATTGCAGGTGCCTTTTACGTCTTCTCCCAGTATTGCTGGCCCTTCAAGGGGTTATTTGGGAAAACGTTTCCCTAAGCTGGATCATAACGAACGTCGTTATGAGCCGACCGAGAAGCGGCAAAAAGTTGAAAAGAATTTTGTCAAATGTTTTAATTGTCAAGAAAGGGGTCATATTTCCCCAGATTGTCCAAAGGCCAGGGTTGAATGTTCAAGTTGCAAAAGGTTAGGGCATACATCAAATAACTGCAAAAAGCCGAAAAGGCAAGATATCAAAAATAATGTTATCGAAGGCAACGTGTCTTTAAACGATCGTTATTTTTTTGATTGTTTAATAAACAAAATGCCAACGCGAGCATATATCGATACTGGTTGTGGAGCGGTATTACTCAAAGAAACGGTTGCCAAGGAAGCTGGCATACATTCTAATCCGAGCACATTAACCGTATCTGGTTACGGTGGCTCTAGAGTCTCGATTATTGGCGAAGGAAACGTCAATATAAAAATAGACCTTGTTGAAACAAACGTCGATTGTTTAATTGTGCCAGACGTGACTCAGACAGTTCCCATTATTATTGGCCAAAACCTAATCAATCAACAAAATATTATGCTTATTGCAACGGGCAATAACGTACGCCTTATTCCAAAAACAAAAGAGATTTCTGATATTCTTAATATTCCTTTAAGAAAAATTCCATTATGGGCCAAGCAAAATTGCGTCATTCCGCCGAGAACTGTAGCAGTCATCAAAATCACATCCCGTGATCAAACGTCTGACGATGTTTTTGTATTGGGAGGTTTACGATCGATTCCAGGAAATGAATATTACATCGACGAGTGTGCAATAAATGGCAAAGAAGGATTTGTTACGTTAGCAAACCTGTCATCAAATGAATTAAAGGTCAGTAAAAATAAAATTTTAGTCAGATCAGTTATTTGTTTTGAAGAAATGAGTATGAAATCTGACACTTGCGCTTTATACTCCGAAATCGATAAGCGGGAAACGTTCCTGAGTAAAAACGATGTTTCTTTTAATGAAAATTTATCTTCAGAACAGGTTACTGAATTGATGAATTTGTTAAATAAATTTCGATCATGTTTTGCACGTACTACAAAAGAATTGGGAAAAACTGATGTTTTAAAAATGAGTATAAATTTGACAGATGATAAACCCGTTGTTTATAGACCCTATCGTTTATCCTACAGCGAACGTAAAGTTGTTAGAGATATTGTCGACGCTTTATTGAAAAATAATATAATTCGTGAATCAAGTTCCCCTTATGCAAGCCCTATACTGCTGGTCAAAAAGAAAAATGGCGAGCAGAGGATGGTGGTTGACTATCGCGCATTAAATGCAAAAACAATAAAAGACAGATTTCCTCTTCCACGCGTTGATGAATTTTTGGAAAAACTCAAAAATGCTTCATAATTTACTAGTTTAGATTTAGCCAGTGGATACCATCAAATTGAGATGGCTCCTGACTCAATTCCAAAAACGGCTTTTGTTACACCCGACGGGCATTATGAATACGTTCAAATGCCTTTTGGTGTGGCAAATGGGCCGGCCGTATTTCAGAAAACCATTAACAATGTGTTAGGTAATCTGAGATATGGAAAGGCTTTGGCCTACATGGATGATGTTCTTCTACCAGCATCAACTTTTGAAGAAGGAATTGTTAACCTCGAAAACGTTTTGAGGGTATTAGAAAAATCCGGTCTAACTCTACGTCTGACAAAGTGTCACTTTTTATGTCCAAAATAGACTATCTTGGACATAAAATTAGCCAACGTGGTATTCAGCCAGGAAAAAGAAATACAGACGCTGTATCAAAATTTCCAGAGCCAAAAGACGTACATACAGTCAGGCAGTTTTTAGGTCTTTCCAGCTATTTTCGGAAATACATTAAAGACTTTGCCACTATAGCCAAACCATTGACAGCTCTTACGAAAAAGGGCGTAAAATTCGATTGGACGCAAAGTCAACAAAATGCCTTTGAAACCTTGAAAGAAAATATGATATCAAGACCCATTTTAGCTTTATATGACCCTGAACTACCTACTGAAGTACACTGCGATGCCTCAAAGTGGGGTATTGGTGGTATACTTTTACAAAAACAAAGTGATGACACGTTACATCCTTGCATGTATTTTCCAAAACAAACCACTAAAGAGGAACAGCGGTACCACTCATATGAGTTGGAAACATTAGCTGTGGTAAATTCTCTAAAACAATTTAGAGTTTATTTAATTGGAATCCATTTCAAAGTGGTTACGGATTGCAACGCTATAAGAACGACCCTGAGTAAAAGAGATCTAATTCCTAGAATTGGGAGGTGGTGGCTCTCAATTCAAGAA
>JAEQML010065387.1:0-21032 GCA_016904865.1 Pissodes strobi | reverse complement strand
GTTGCTAACATCGCAAAATCAGCCTCCCAGAAGCTTGGTGCGCTATTTCACAACAAAAAAGTCTATACACCGCAGCAGTTGCTCTTGCTCTACAAAGCGCAAATAAGACCGTGCTTAGAATATTGCTTACATATCTGGGGTGCCGCACCAAAGCACATCCTAAAGCTGCTGGATTCCATTCAGAAGAGAGCTGTGCGTCTCGTCGGCGACCCGGAGTTGACCCGGAATCTAGATAGTGTGGAACACCGCAGACATGTAGCCGAGATATCTCTGTTTTACAGATACTTTCACGGCAGATGTTCCCAGGATTTGGTCCGCCTCATCCCGCCCCTGGCAGCTCCTGTCAGACAGTCACGACAGACGACAAGAGCGCACCAGTTCGTCGTACAACTGAAAACACCTAGAACATCGCTTTACAAGAACTCCTTTGTCTGGCGCACTGCATCACTGTGGAACTCACTCCCAGGACATCTGTTTCCCACTAATTACAACTTACAAATACTCAAGAGCCGTATCAATCAACATCTTCGCACACACACCGCTCGTCGAGCGCCATAGGGTCTCCCTCTAGTGTGTGTGCCACAGCCATAAAAAAAAGCAGGGTCTTATTTGCGCTTTGTAGAGCAAGAGCAGCTGTTGCGGCATATACAGTTTTTCGTTGCGAAATAGCGCACCAAGCTTCTGCGATGTTAGCAAGGTGGTCATGCCAGGACATATTGTTGACCGAGACACCCAATAGTCCCGTTGACTAGGATGAAGGAATGGTCGATCTTGCCATAATGATGTTAGGGCTCGCCGGCGCCATGTTGGCTTTCTTGGTGAACGTGGCCGCTTGAATTTTTGCTGCATTGAACTGGACCAAATTTCTGTCGCCACAACCAACCTTCTCCAGATCTTCATTAATTTGCTGTAATCTGCTCCAGTCTGCGGTGATATGTCTCAGTCGCTGGTAAAGGATTTTCTGATCTAAATTGCGACACAAGGGTACTATCATCTGCAAAACTGTTAACAGGATTATTGATTTCGGTCAGCAGATCATTACTATCAATGAGGAACAGAGTTGGTGAACGTATAGCGCTCTGAGGCACGACCGCATTAATAGTGAATGTGTCTGAGATGTGTCCATCAACTGCAAGGTGTAGAGATCGGTTTTTGAAGGAAGCTGGCAAGCCAGATGCAGAGAGATGCTTTGTTGAGCGATCCGTCATGCCAAACTCTGTCGAATGGCTTCGAAATATCAAACGCAATTTCTCGAGATTCTCCGTAGTTCTCAATTGCCCTACTCCCTACAGGAGTGACATAGGCCAATATATCTCTTGTCGATCTGTCTTTGCAAAAGCCGTAAGGGTTATCGCTAATTAATCTGTTGGTTTCAAGGTACTTGGGGAGTTGCTGATTGACTACACGTTCCACGGCTTTGAAGATTATTGAAAGCAAGGCAATTGAGCGATAGTTTGAGGGCGTGGTTTCCTTGCGTTGTACTCGAGCGACTTTCCAAGAAGATGGGTATACTCATTTTCCGTAAGACAGAGAAAAGAGTCTGGAAAAATGGGGGCTAGTTCTTTGGCGGAGTTCTTTAACACGATGGCAGGTATTCCGTCCGGTCCTGATGCGTTTTGCGTATCTAGTTCTTTGAGGATTTTACCACGGTGATGAAACTCAGTTTCTGTCATGGTAGTGTTGATGTTCGATATCATGGGGTGAGCTTTGTCTTGGGGAACGTTTAAGGTAGAGTGCGATAAAAATAGTTTGGCGAGCAAGTTTGCTTTTTGCTTAACTGTAGTCGCCGTGATACCACGTTCGTCTGTCAAAGATGGGAGAGACGTTTTTGTAAAGTTATTACTCACTGCCTTTGCTTCAGACCAGAAACACGAATTAAAACGTATTTTTACTACCGGTACTTTAATGAATTTCATTAAAGCGGCCTATACACGTAACGATTTAGCGTACTGCATGCAGTACGATATCGGTCGAAACTGTTGCAGTAACGATAAATCGAAGCGTGTGTAGGCAAATTGGATGCTTCGCAGTCCGTAGTTGTCGTATCGTTCGCAGTACGGAGCATCCATAAAATATCGTATCAACGGTCGTGTTTGAACGCAAGTTGGTCTGTGTGTAGAGTCACGGCTGCGGCAGTTACGATTTTTCGATTATATTGTACGCCCGAGTGTATGTGGTTGCTGTTATTGTGAATTTTAATTACCTATTATGGATAATCAACAACACTGTAACTAAAAGAGCAGCAGCTTTTCTTTTAGAAATTCTGGAAGACATATTATTCCACTGTTTGCTGGCTTTTACCGCTTCCATACCGCAACTGCAATAATCTGAAATGCGGCAGTACGATGTGTTGCATCGTGTGTATAGAAAATGATTGTACTGCAAGCCGTACGGTACGATAAATCGTTACGTGTGTAGGCCGCTATACACACGATGCAACACATCGTACTGCAGCATTTCAGATTATTGCAGTTGCGATGTAGAAGCGGTAAAACCAGCAAATAGTGGAATAATATGTCTTCCAGAATTTCAAGAAGAAAAGCTGCTGCTCTTTTAGTTACAGTGTTGTGGCAATAAAGAGGACTTATATATTCCATTTTTGGTAAATATATGTAGGACGCAAAGTATACCTCCAAAAAGAGGACGTCTGGTCACTGTAGATAATACATATTATTAGTCTATCTTACCTTCTTCAGTTCACGCCTAAAAGATGTTCTAATATTGTTTATTTTCTTTTTCATTGTTTCTTTTGTCCCTTCTGGGAACAATTCCTTAAATTTATTAAATAGAATTTCATAACTGTAATTCCTCTTTATTTTATTTGCATAATCCCTTGATTTTACGTCCCATAGACAGCTATTTTCTCTATACACTTCAATAAACTCCTCCCAGAATGCTTTGTTTTTAATATCCTTAATAGGTAATTAAAATCCACAATAACAACAACCACATACACTCGGGCGTACAATATAATGGAAAAATCGTAACTGCCGCAGTCGTGACTCTACACACTACACACGCTACGATTTATCGTTACTGCAACAGTTTCAACCGATATCGTACTGCATGCAGTACGCTAAATCGTTACGTGTGTAGGCCGTTTAAGACAAAAGTTCATAACCAGTAAAAATGCAGCATCACAGTAATATTCGGTTAATATCAAAAATTACAATGCATTAATTTTGACAGTGCAGATTTACTATTTACAGTACACTTTGAAAATTGCATAACTTATTTTTCATTATTATGGTTGTTGTAGAGAAAAGTGTGTAGGCAAATTTGATGATTAATGAGACAGACACTCGCATTCATCACGACACTCGCCTACGGCTTGTGTCGTAATTATCATGATCTGTCTTAACAGCTGTATGATTTGCAATTTAGTTGGCTTTGATCAAACATGATTTCAATACTTTGATTCGTTTTCAATAGGTTTGTTCCAACCGACTAGAAAACCGTACGAGGGACCGTCATTTCTAGTTGTCAATATCATTTTTAGAGGTGATAAGTATCTGTCATGTTGATAAACGAATTATTCTACTGGAAATAACCGTCCCATGTACGGTTTCTTGCTCAGTTGGAACAGAGCTTAAATAACCCCCAAGGTATGCGCACTCTACTTCCTCCTTTTCCCAAGGCAACTTTGGTGTTCTCAACAGACGCTGGGCTTTCGCTTTTGTTATATGATTCTCAAAAAACGCAGCAACCATTACGCTTGGTAAAATTTATAATTTTTTTAATAATATAGTAGATAATGTCGGCTTTAGCAACAGTATGACACAAAACGAGGACAGAACCAACAAAGAAAAATTTAAGAGTCTATAATGCCACTGATAAACTATGAAAATGTTATTCATTTTACTAAAGGTAAATTGCATTGAGCACTGGGATTTGGAATAATTTTAATAGTAATAAGAGATCTAACGAAAAACATAAAAAACTAATTGAATAAAAATTTGCTAGGCAATTCTTAAAATAATGATTCGTCAGGGTATTGAGAATATCTCTGTAACTAATATCTTTCTTATTACAGGTTAACTCATCAGAAGTCTATTGTCAAAACACCTATACTGAACTCGTCGATATTAAGGATATTTGCACAATTCTACCATATATTTCTGTGATGTTGCCGATTTTACTTGGACTATTGATTTGCATTGCTATGATATTTATTCTATATTATCGCTACCAGAACGAAATCAAGGCGTACTTATACACGAATAATATATGTTTGTGGTTTGTTACTGAAGAGGAATTGGACAAAGACAAAACATACGACGTCTTTATAAGCTACTCGCAGCAAGATGAAAAATTCGTAGTTAATCATCTTCTTCCCGAACTAGAACATGGAGATAAACGTTACAAGGTTTGTATTCATGTCAGAGACTGGGTTCCCGGAAAATTAATTACCAATCAAATCATCAGCAGTGTGCAGGATTCAAAGAGAACATTAGTGGTCCTTTCTAACAATTTTGTCGAAAGCATTTGGGGTAAATTAGAGTTCAGAACGGCACATACCCAAGCAATATCAGAAGGGAGAGCGAGAGTAATTGTGGTTATATATGAAGATTTAGACGAGGAAAAGTTAGATGACGAATTAAAGAGTTATCTTAAAACGAACACATATGTTAAATGGGGTGATCATTATTTCTGGAATAAATTAAAGTACGCCCTGCCTCATTCTCAAAATGGCTTTTATAAAAACAATACAGATCTTGTCAATCTTAGACTTAAGGAGGATAACAAGTTTGACACCATCCTTAACCCTCCAAAACCACGTAGTATTAGTACGCCGCCATTCATAATTTTGGACCCTGCCATATTAGAGAGTAAGGATTGGCGAATCGATATACCGAAAGACAAACATCTGTCGCTACCGAATTAATAGACTTAGGGATTAAAGTATTGGATTGCATATTTGTGATTTAGTCTAATATATATTTAGTTGTTTTATAAATGCATCTTACTAAGCTGTAAATAAGATTTTCTTAATGCATAAAATTTTATTTTCGTTTTCCTGTAAGTCTCTTGCGCTTGTTGTGGAGAAAAGTACGAAGAGGGATGGTGGGCTGGATATGGACCCGATGACCACCTATAGTGCGACTTTCGCGAGATTCGGATGCGGCTAATAGTCGTTATTTGATGGCTAGACTGAGGTACCCCTCCATACTAAAGGCTATTCCTTGTCTATCTCCATGACCAACCCTCCAGTGTATGTTTTGAAGGGCACACCAACACTAGCATCAGATTAGCTCTAGTTTCAGAGCTACTTGGTAGTGACGTGGGCTCCTTGCGAAAGTTGTATTATCGCTTCCACGACGCCTACGGCATTGGTTTAGCGGAGGTTGAAGCGGATCTCTCTACCTTCAGGTTTTTCTTTTCATCGGAGAGACTTCAACATCTTCAGAAAGTAAGGGGAAGTCATAGCAATTATTTTTCTACTGGCTTCGTTTAGAGGGGGGAATTTTAAGGTAGATTGAACAGAGGATCAAGCACCCTCTGAAAAATTGGATGATGGCAAGCTTAGTGTTTTTCTTATTAATAATCAGTCATTAAGGCACAAAACAGATTCATTATCTTTTTATCAGAAGAGCTTAATTTTCCAGAAAACATTGCCATAACTGAACATTGGTTTAATGTTGGTGAGCCTGTGTTTGTCAAAAATTATACTACAGTAACTAGATTTAATAGAAGTAATTTATCCCATAGAGGTACTATGATAATGTCTACTGACAACGACTTTTCGGAAGTAACTCAGTTCGATAATTTATTGTCTAGAAAAGTGTTTGATTGGGTGGGTACCTTCCATCGTCTATCATAGTGCTTATGACCTCTATATTGTTTGTATTTACAGAACACCTGACGCTGACATGCATATATTTAGTCAAAGATTACTGAGCTTGCTTGAGTCCCTGCCTTTAGAAAGCAAATTAATTTTGTGTGGCGACCTTAATATTGACTTTTCCAGTGTGTGTGCTGCTCAAGAATCTCTTCGGTCCATTTTCGACTCTTAATCATGCATGTTAACTTGCCAACTAAAATAACTAAAACTAGTTCTAGTACTATAGACTATGTCGTGTCATCTTTTGATTTAGAATTCGTTGTCTGTGCTGTCTTTAACTCGGGTTTCTCTGATCATGAGGCAGTATTAACAGAATTTTCGGTAAAATCCAAATGCAAAAATACTTTGCGCAAATTATGCCGTATTTTTTCGGACAAAAATTTTTCTAAATTTCAAGCACCTATGTCTAATAACTGACTGGGTTGTCCTCTCTGATCATGTCGATACCGAATTTTCTAGATTTATAAAAACTTCTCTACCCTGGCGTTCAAATCCTTTCCCCTTAGGCCTATCAAAATTAAACAACATAAGCCCTGGTCAATCTGCAAAGAACATGCGTTCATTATCTCACCTAAAAAAAATACTCGGACAGCGTCTTCTTCCATGATTACGTGAAACTTTACAGAAAAGTCTATCATAAGACCATAAAAGCTGCCAAGGACACTGATTATAATGAGAGCCTGGCTAAACCCGGTAACGTTGCTAAAGAATCATGGTCTATTGTGAAGGACTCCAGGATTTCTTTGTCTAGCATAATAGCTAATTCACCTGAGAACCTAAACAATACGTTTTTAATGTGGCTAAAGATTTAATGAACACCATAACTCCTTCTCATGATCCACTTTCATATCTCTCTAATGCTAATGTGAATTTACACAGATTCTTCTTTACGCCTGTAAGCAACCTTTTCGCTGATGTCTTTAAGAATGTTTATATGCCATCGAACACGACGGTAAGAGGATTTAGTGATGTGATTGGTGGGAGTGATTCCATAGCCATCACTAAGGACTGTGTTGCCGAAATGATGAAGGGTTTGGACATACATAACGGAGCTGGCCCTGGTGGAATCTCTCCAATATTTATAAAAAATTGTAACGAGAATTTGTGTACACCATTATGTATTATGTATGATTTATCTCTAAAAACAGGATATTTTCCAGAAAGATGGAAACTCTCTCATATAATTCCAATCCATAAAAGTGGAGACAGAGCCAATGTTGCAAATTATCGACCAATAACCAAGATTTCCATATTTGCAAAAATTTTAGAAAAAATAGTATACCAGGATATTTTCAGCACGGTACGAAACTTAATTATAGATGAACAACATTGGTTCTGTCCCCAATCTTTGGAGACAAACCTACTCTGCTACTGGCAATATGTGTGTGAGGCTTTGGATTACCGAGATCAAATAGACTGCATTTATATCGACTTCAGCAAGGCGTTCGATAAGATTGACCATAAACGGTTGATTGATAGACTTGCGGAGGTGGGTGTGAGTACAAAGCTCTTAAGGTGGGTTTGGTCCTATATTTTTCACCGTGAACCTAATAACGGAGGCAAACAAAATGCTTGGATTTATAAATAGGACGTGCAAGGGATTTAGGAGCCCAAAAGCCTTCTATACTTTGTACCAATCATACGTAAATAGTAAACTAAGTTTTGCCTCAATTATATGGAGCCCACACTATAACCTACACATAAGAAGAATAGAATCGATCAAAAAAATATTTCTAAAAGTATTAGCCATAAAAGCAAACCTCTCAGCTGAACAGGTTGCTCAAAACTTCAATATCTTACCCCGTGCCAAGCGAAGAATTATTAGCGATTTATGCTGTATTTTCAAAATTGTCACAAATTCTATCAACTCCCCATTTATATTATCGCAGATAAATTTTAGAGTTCCCAGTACGGATCTTAGAAACTTGGACCTTTTCGGTATACCTTTCCGAAGGACGGATATGGGACGGAATTCACCGTTACTTAGAATGCAGGCCGAATTTAATACATATTGTAAATATATTGACGTTTTTTTCCATCAGTCTCAATGCGTTTAAGAGACAAATTAAAACGCATTTTTATAGAAATCAATTATTGGTTGTCTAAAGTTGGGTATTAAATACGAAATGTATTTGTACTTAAATTTAATGTTGTAATAGCTATAGTTGTTGGTATGTCGGGGATACTTTTTTGGAACTTACGTTCTGTTGTATCCTAAACTGTAAATAAATAAATAAATTAGCTGAGCTTCGCAGTGCAATTAAAGACATTAAAAACAAGTCCTCATCTGGGCTGATGGGTTTACTCTGAAAATGTTCGCAAACCTGCCGGAATGCACATTAAACCATCTTACTACTTTATTTAACAAGTCATTCCAAATTGGAGTTTTTCCAAACTGCCTTAAGGCGGCAACAATTCTTCCTTTGCATAAAAGAGGAGATAAATACCAAGCTTTGAACTATCGCCCAATTGCACTCCTTTCCACATTATCAAAAATCATTGCAAGATTGGTTAGAAAAAGGCTTCTATCTTTTCTCTCTAAATATAAAATACTTACTACCCATCAATTTGGATTTTTAAGTAACAAATGCACAAATGATTCTATGTTTTCCCTCTTTAATTATGCATAGGTACTCCAACCTTAACAACCATCACTGTACAGTAACAATTTTCTGTGATTTCTCTAAAGCTTTCGATTGTGTAAATAATAATATCTTCTCCCGAATGGTTTAAGTCGTATCTTAACAACAGAAGTCAGCTTGTGAGGGTTGATACGTCGATGCCTTTTTGCAAGCCAATAGATTGTGGAGAACCCCAGGGTTCAGTACTAGGCCCTATTTTGTTTGTGCTGTTTATCAACGACATGACTTGTCTGAAAATTAGCGATCAAATCAGTCTCTTTGCGGACGATACTACTTTCACTTGGAGCAACTCGGATATTACGGCGCTTCGCAGCATAGAGCTGTGCCTATCTATAGTGACTTGTGACTTAATCACCATTAAATCAAGATGCGATTCTAAGCTCTATGCCTCAACGTCTCTAAAACTAAAGTTTTGTCATATAAAAGTACGTTGCAATATTTTGTACTTAATAACACCACTACTGACGTCGTTAAATCTGTTAAATTCTTGGAGCTTGTGGACCACCATTTAAAGTGGGAATTGCACATCGATGCCTTATCAAAAAAATGGCTGTTTTGCGTTAAGAACGGTTTCCAGGGAGCTTAACTTAACTTTTCAACTGCTGGAACAGTCCATTATGCCCTTTTTGAGTCGCACCGCCGATACGCACTTCCATTCTGGGGTACGTGTGGTGGTGCGACTTAATTTCAGCGTATTTTCAAACTACGAGAGAGCTGTTCGATACTCATTGAGACTAACCAGTAAAACTCACTGCCAGAATTTCTTAAAATAAATAAAAATATTAAAGCTTCCTTCCTTATTTATATTTGAATCCGTTTGCTTAATCCGCAAGCACATATCTGCTACTACAGAAAGGCCATATCACAACTAGCCACATCATTACTGGAGAGTGTATTATAAGCAGTAAACGACTCTTTTATTAATACTTAATTTTGAGCATCTTACACACTGGTTTAATGTTTGGTGTTTAGTGTTTAGTATTTGATGTTTAAATGGTTAAATATTTTGATATTTAATATCTTATATAATATTTCAGGAAATTTTGACCACGAACAAATTTCATAATAATTGTATAAGGATTTGTACAGTTTGATTTTTCTCTTTCTTTCTATTGTATGTTTCGGTTTGTGTTTTCATATGTTTTGTGTGTCTCTAGCTTTGTCTACAGATTGTGAAGTTTTTTGACAATAAAGCATTATTATTATTATTATTATTATTATTATTATTATTAAGATTATTTTGCGTCTTTTCATATATTTGATAAGTAAAACCTGAAAATACTTAGCAAATGTTTCATGATATTATGCAGATACTTACTGCTTGAATTGAAGAGTATTTTTATCGTGTTTACAGCCATTTTATAAAAATGGTTGCAAGAAATTGCAAGTTATATTCTGTTTTACATGTATGAGAATTCGTATCAAAAACTTCATCAAAATTTCCAGGATTAATTAACGAATTCGTTTAAAAACAATCCAGCAATTATATAGGAAGTTTACCGCCCACAATTCATCGCAATCACAATTCTTCAAGAGGCCACAGTTCATCGCTCTCGCATTTCCGCAACTCGATGCTACTTACATCAACTAAGGTTTAGAAAGACATTTTAATAACTATTTGCTACATTTAAAGAAAACTTTCTAAATATTCTATTTATTAGTCACTTCTTAATGATATTACAGGTAATAAAAACCAGCTCTAAAGCTTTGCAGTTGGGCCAATCTACCTCATAATTTGGGCTATTTTGGTTTAGTTTAGGTTAGTAAAAAGACGCCAAGGAAAAACAAAAATATAGACCCTTGTGCCTTCTCAATTTATCTGACAAACATCTACTTAAACTTAACAGAGACCCTTTCCACTAAACATTTTGGTTCCATGTGGGACAAATCCACAACAATAGCCAAAGAGAAAAAAGGTATTTGCAAGAAAAGTGAGAGAGACACAGGAAAGTTGGTGTCATCATAACATCTAAAATGCCTACAATTCGCCATCCTGGCTGAAAACCATAACAGAAATCGAGAGAAGGGGAGCTTCGTCATGCCTGGTTATGATCCCACAAAGCTACCTGACCAATAGAACAGTCCCCATAGAATCGGATGGTAAGGCAGAGCAGGTAAACATGGCATGTGGAGTTCCTCAGGGGCCAATCCTGGGTCCCATGCTTTGGGGTGGTAAGACAGAGCAGATGTACATGACATACATCCTGGATCCAATAATCAAATGCGATAGGAAACTGCGGCCATATCTAATCAATAGAGCAGTAATGACTCTATAAATCGTGAAATTGTCAAGTTTTTATAGCATAATTAATGTCCTCTATAGACGCTCAAAACTGAGTTAGAAATTGTAAAAAGCTTTACTACTTTTTTAATTCATATTTCAAAAACTAACCGTTTTTATAGAAAACGATGATCATTTTCGAATTCAGCAGATTCGAAAGTATAAATGTTATTTTTCCAAATAAATTTTAAAAAAATCAATCTGTCGACCTAAAATGTTCGATACGTTCCTTAAAAAAATCGGAAAAATTTTAAACCAACTAAAATGTGTTTACTAACAAACTTGCTAGGGTAGATGATGAAAAAATTTTCAGTTTTTCTCTAGTCGCTCTGGATTTCCAGTTTTCCAGAAAAATTTCGCGAAAAAAAATCAAAATAAGCTATGCTTTCAATTTGAAAAGAAAATATTCCGATGAATATAGGGAAAGTGCCATTAAGATGATGTGGAATTCCACGGAGAAGCACTTGCAAGAAATGTTTTCTCAAAAATATACAATTGTTTTTAATCCTTTTATTGACGTGAACTCGCCAATGCTAGGGCTGCTTACAAGGCGATTCATCAAAAAGAAAATCTGCGGCCTTAACTGATGGCAAAAAAATATTTTAATGTGGGATGAAGATACTCCGGAGGGGTTAGAGCGATTTTTTTATATTGTTTCCCACGCGTTAGCTTGGAGAGCAGGTGAATGATTTTCTCCGCGCATTCAATTTTTTAAAGAAAAAATAGATAATTTGGGAAATCTAGCGGGACGCCTCGAATATAATCCAATCTTTTCCAAAGCAAGGTGGTACTAAAAGATTTTCCGATAGTAGGTGGTTAATTAAACATAAAGAAAATATTAAACGA
Organism: Pissodes strobi; assembly: GCA_016904865.1. Classification (NCBI taxonomy): domain Eukaryota; kingdom Metazoa; phylum Arthropoda; class Insecta; order Coleoptera; family Curculionidae; genus Pissodes; species Pissodes strobi. The sequence continues at coordinate 9,421 of JAEQML010065387.1, read as the reverse complement.
TGTTCTGTTCGCTTATTTAAGAAGCTAATCGAAAAAATGGAAACTGGCATACAACGAATAGGATGTTTTTAACTCCAAACAGTCCCATTCACAAAGAAAAGAGCATTAAAGGATCTGAAAAATCCAATGCACATCGGGATAATAATTCTGACCAAGGTCAAATATCTCCATAAACATGAGCAGTCAAGCCACAGTTATCCCAGCAGAGGTCGCGGCAATTCAACACTGAGCCATGGAGATAGAGGAACTGAGCGTTAGAAAAAAAAGGGTAGTCATATACTTCAACAATTAGGCCGCCTTAAAAGCAGTTAGTGCACACAAGGTCAGATCTAGACTAGTCAAAGACTGCATAAGTGCCCTTGAAGAGGTCGGTCGTAACAATAAGCTCACCATTGCGCGGGTTCCGGGACATGAAGCCCATTAAGGCAACGAAGAAGCCGATAAACTTGCAAAACGGGACGCAAGTAAGGTTACGTTGAGACCTGAGCCCTACTGCAGCATAGCAGGAAGAGTCGTTAAAACAGCAGTTAAAAGCTGGATAGATAAACAAGCTCTAAACTGGTGGCTCAAACACCGGGGCCAAACAGTTCATAAAACACGGCTCACCAAGATTCACGGCAGGTCTACTTAAGAGGAGTCGCAAGACGGTAAGAATATTAGTGACTCAGCTGACGGGGCACTGTAGAATGAACAGACACATGGAAAGGATCGGCCTGGCAGATAATAGCCGCTGCAGGTTCTGTCAGGAGGAGGAGGAAACTCCAAAACATGTGTGGTGCGAGTGTGAGACTCTCTGCAGGCTCAGGTATGCAAGGCTGAGAGAGACCAAACCCGGACGTGCATGGAGGAGCCGGTACTCCATTTGTGAAGTCTGATTAGGAAGACCGCGGACTGGATGAGGTCCTCTAAGCATGGTTCGGAGTGCTACAATAAACCTGCATAGGCTGCAGTGGCAGAGGCGGGTGCCAGCGCCAACTCCCTTCAATTCTAATCTAATCTAAAGGGGAAAGCAGTGGGTCCAATGCCTCATATGTGAATCATGGGTGCACTGTGATTGTCATGATGCCGGAACATATGTGTGCGACTACTGTAAATAATCTACCCAATTTCCTCTTAATAAATATTTGGTTACTTTTTTAACAATATTTTTTTACCTATTCAATAAAAAACATGTGCTGCTCTTTTGGAGTATTCCAAATTGATGGTATTCCAAATTAACTGCATGTTACGTAGACATAGATTTTTGACACTTTTTTTTCATTAGTGAAAATATCCTTTTAAATTATTTTAAATTTTCGTATGGCATATGGATCTAAGACACGTTATTTTTTATTTTAATCAAAATAATCAACATTTAAATTTTTTGCAATTTTCTTTGAAACTACTATTCCAAAATACCTTTACTTCCTCTACTTTGATGCTGTCTTATTTAATTGTATTTTCGATGTTTTGCAAAATTGTAGCAGTCTTGAATTTTCATAAATAAGCCATTTTCTGTCATATTTTGACCGGACTTTTCAATTAAATTAGTTAAATACGTGAATCTTGGGTGGCACAACATAACGTAAGTTCTTCATCTCTAAATAATGTTGGTATCTTCTATTTTCTTATTAAGGTAAAATGTCAGATTTATAACCAAGTATCAGTGATTTGACAGAAAAATTATTTCACTTAGAGTAACCAGGAAGTTAAAAATTTCCGGAAATTTTTTGGGTTGTCATAGGAATGCAGCAAAATACAAGCTTTTGATTGACTATTAAATATCGGTGTAAAATTTTCATATATAATATAACGAGTGCATTGAAAATTATCGGTAATTTTTGGGAAATCAGCATGAATGCAATTTGAGCCAGAAAAAGCATGAGTGCACGTAGTGCACGAATGCTTTTGCTTGCTCCAAGTTGCATGAATGCTGATTTCCCAAAAATTACCCATAATTTTCAGTGCACGAGTTATATTCGTAGGAGAATTTCATGAACCAAATTTGCAATGAATTAAAATGTAACGTCGTTGTCACAAAAAAGTAGCTGTTGTCATATTTTCATAGATAAGGTGATGGAATTAAACATTACTAATTATGTCCTTAGCAACTAAATAACAAAATAACTTTTGTCAAACAAGCAAGAAATAAAGTCACGTTTCGGCAATATTTCGATCGATAATATAGCCCAAAATATCGCAAATTTAACGCCAGTAAATACTAGATGATCTAAGTCGTCTATATGGTTGCAGTTTCAATTATTTTGCAAAGAAAAGGCATATGTTTTGGACCGGGACACATCTGAAGAACATTTAGTGGTAATAATGAAGGATTGGGCATCCAATATGAGAAAAAAAAATGGTGATGAATATAAGGAAGCCGTTGTAAAAACTCTGTGGAACGTAACTGCGAAATTATTAAAAGAAAAGTACTTTAATGAATACGGTAGGAAAATAGACCCTTTTACTGATATTTCCTTCAAACCTGCAAGAGATGCTCGAAATGCTACCAGAAAAATGTTACAAAAAAAGGCCGAAAAAAGATCAACCAGCGCGGTAGCCTTTAATTATGAGCAGTTTTTGAAAATGGTCAAATTATGGGATGAAAACACACCGGAAGGGCTGCAGAAGTAGTTTTTCCATGTTGTTTCTTATGAGCTTGCTTGGCGTGGCGGTGAAGCTGCAAATTGTTTATTAGATTTTTTTAAGGAGGATGGTTTGGGTCGACTTGAATATAACCCAATTTTTTCGAAAACTGCCCAAGGTGGAGCTCGACATTTAACAGACAGTAAGTGGTTGATTCAAAATAAAGTAAACCTAGATATCTGCCCTGTAAGACTTTTTAAAAAACTTGTTTCTAAGCGAGGACCTAACATTAAAACGAATAGATTCTTTTTGACATCAAATCCTCAATGGCAAGAAAACGGTATATGGTTAAAAAATTCGCCGATTGGACGAAACGAAATTTCTAAATGGACAGCAAAATCGCCTGAAAAGGCAGGAATAACATCAGATAGTAAAGTTAAGTACAGCAATCATTCGCATAGATCAGCAGTAGTTAGCCATTTATCACAAAAGGGAGTTGATGCTTCAAGAATAGTGAAAATGACAGGTCATTCGAATATAAGCTCAATTGCAATTATTAAACTCAGAGTTTCACAATACACTTGTGAGTACAATGAGGGAAGCCGAAGGACAAATGGAGGCGCCGCATCAACCCTCGACATCAAATAGAAATCTCATTGTTATTAATCATAACAACTGTGTTATTAATTGCCAAAATTTGAATAATAAATAATTTGTATTGTTTTATAGATTTGTTTTACTGAAATAAGCTGAACTAAATGAATGCTTATTTCTTTATTTCATTGAATATGACTTTGACAGAAAAATTATCGCGATAATTTTTTTTAACAATCAAATAACTATGGTGACACCTACCAAAATAGTAATTTTAATTGTTAAAAATATACATTTTTGCGGGTGAATGAAATTCTCAGTAAAAAAAATCGAAATTTTTTATAAAATTCCAAAACTTCTGAATTAACCCAAACCAACTGCGTCTGTCTATAAGGCGAGATTTATGCTATGTCGACAATAATCAACATGAACACCTGGGACTGAATTCTTGTTTTACCTATGTTTTGGAATTTATTTAATTCAAATCAACAAAATACCAGGAATCTAATATTTTTATTACATACTTATCTCAAAATCCCGTCTTTTTTATGTTCTAATAAAGTTATTAATTCTTGATAACTTTGCGAAATGCCCCCGTATCTCATTTTCTACGCCAAGGGCTAGTGGTACCAAGCCACAAGGCAACGCATGTCATGAAGTAAAAATATTTTGCAGTACAGATCTGTACGAGAATAATGACGCACTGATACTGGTTTCGCAGGAAAGCTTGAAGCAGGATATTTCCGAGAGAGATAAGTATACCGTATAATACCCGATTAAAAAGAGACAAGTGAATTACCGTACGCCTAAGCTTATATCAAACAAACAACAAATTCCTGCGAGGTAGCATGTAGAATAGCACTTCGCTTGTATGAACCTAAATATTTTAATGCGATTTTAGTAATATTTAGAGGGTTTTTGTTTGAAAATTGGGGTTTTCGCAGTTGATAGTGTAATATTTAGTGAGTTTTTCGAAAACGGTTTGCGTCTAAAGCCTGGCAAGGCTTATATCCTCATAGAAGTGGAAAAAATGTGAACAATATGGTTAATTTATAATGTAAACAGAACATGTTATTGAAGATAATTTGGAGAGAAACTGGTATGTAAAATTCTAGGAAACCGGTAACATTAATTTTTGATTAAGATTAGGATAGATCATTACGAATTTGCTGCTTAAATTAGGTTTTTCTATTAAGAAAGTGTAGATTAATTAGAAGTTTGGCCCATCCTCTAATCCTCTGCTCTTCTGACCTCGGTACTGATAAATCAAACCATAAACTATTATTTATGCCTGGATAATTATTATCATACGCATTGGCTTATTTTGCGATAATTATAATTTTTTTTTATTAATGTAATAACGTCTAATCTAACAAAAGAGTAAGTCATAATAATAAATAGAAAGTTATGCAGAATAGGACTGCACACAAAATAAATAAATGTACATTTAGTATTTTCAGGGGTGGATCTACAAATTGGAGCGCCTGGTGCTAATTATGTGGGTAATTTCTTAGAAGACGTGTCAGACTAGTTTTTGAAATTTGGTGTTACCGAAGCATGCAATTGACCCTCGAATTGACCTATAGAAGTGTAGTAGTGCTTTGCAGAAACTCATAATTTCTTGTAAAAAAAAAACAATCACGTGTGCAAAAGACTAAAATTTATGACAGTATCAATTCATTTTTTTATTTTACTTTTGGTTTGGTTTCAGTTTGTCCTGTTTGGTTGCGCCCCCGGAGCGAGTGAAGTGAGCGGAGTTGAAATATTAGTAGAATGATAAAAAATTAATCAAGTGCAATGAGGCAGTGGAGCTTTTTTCCGTAAGCCCCATTGTCCCGCAAGACCGTTCATTAGGTTTCCACCGGTTTCCGCAAATAAAAAAACGTCTAAAAATGACGTAAAAACACTCAATTTGTGTGTTGTTGAGGAAAAAACGGCAAAATCAGTCTGACACGTCTTCTAAAAATTTTAATTTTAATTATTTGTTGGGGCCTCTTCTAAACAATAAGTGAGATATAAATAAACAAAACTTTAATAACATCTAAAGAGGAAAAAATACACGATTATTAAGTTGATGTTGATGGCCATGGTCCCATCGAATTGGGGTCGCATGCTAAATTTTGGTCCGGATATTTTTTCGTCACTTTTGGATTTATAAGTAGACATATTTACTGTCTAAAAAAATAAATATTAACAGGTCACATTTATCAGTTTCGGTTTATGGACCTCATTTTACCTATAAGTATAAGCGTAACTTGTAACAAAATTGACGATATTTTGACGTAATCTGGATTTATAGATTGACAATATAATCGTAACATAATAATATAGACGTACCTACCGCATTCATAAACCGAGTCATAAACTATCCAAATATCGTACGTCTGATTTATAAATGGGCTTATGTTATGATATGCGCATACGCCGCAAAGTGACAACTATATTATCAGTAAATTAAAGTGCTACAAAATGTCCATAGGTACAACTATACAGTGCGCCTCTAGACAGTATTGTTGAGATTTTAAAAGGGTTGTATTGAGAGAAATTATGATAAACTCACTAAAAAAACAACTTTTTTATGAACGAAAAATTAATGCTTACAAAAACCGGGCTTGTGAAAGACTAAATCTAGAGGCAAATATAATGTACCCAAAACACTTGAGTATACCATAACGCGGATATATAAATCAAACCGCTATCGCCTAGACATAAACAAATTCGGCAATTCGGCTTAGCAGTTATCCGATATTGGTTCTTAGTCAGCGGTACTTTTTAACTTCAATACTCTCCTTAAAAGTATAGCTGGCTAAAAACACCAAAAACAAGTAGGTAAACTATGTATTACTTCTTGTGCCCAAACCAATTCCAGAACGGAAAACTTCAAATTTAGGTCTGGCTAAAAGTTTTATCATTATGTCTGCAATTTGTTTATCACTAAATACATATGTGATATCCGAGGTGATATCAAATTCACCATTATCATATAAATCACGTACAATATGGTACTTTACATCGATATGCTTTGTACTTACATGAAAAACAGGATTCTTAATCAGTTTAAGTGCGCTTTGATTGTCAACGGATTAAGTCGGTTTTACTACATCTACACCTAATTCACTTAAGATGCGTTTTAACCAAACTAAATCTTTTGCCGCTATAGCCGCACTTACGTATTCCGCTTCCGTTGTAGATTGCGCAATACACTGTTGTTTCTTACTCAACCAAGTTGCCGCCGCACCCCCGAAGTTGCAAATAATACCCGTTATCGATTTTCGAGTTTTAATGTCTTTCGCGAAATCCGTATCACAAAACCTCGCACAAAACACTTCCTCCAGTGTTGTACTGTAGTCAAACATCCCTCGTACCGTTGATGTACCGAAGAATCCGCTTTACCAAATGGCAATGAGCTTCGGTGATGTTCTCAAGTGCTCTTGATGCAACATTCACCGCATATGCAATATCGGGTCTAGTTACGACCTGGAGAAATATTAAACTCCCAACTATTTCGCGATATGTAAAGGACTTTTCCATTTCTGGAGATTCTGTAAAACTCCATCCTGGCTCGATGGGGGTAGACACTGGTTTGGATTCTAGCATTCCATATTCCGGTAAAATTCGGGTGGCGTAACATTTTTGCGTAATAACTATGGAGCCATCATTGTCTTTTTGAAGTTCAAATCCAACAAAATTTCGAACAGTCATGGTCACTGTTGTTTCAAATTCATTCTGATTTTTGTTAGGCAAAAGATCAGCTTCTTCTTCTTTACTTGACACTATCAGCCCGTCATCAACACACAATAGTATTATTAGCAGATGCCCGGCACGTGATCGGTGTATGTATAAACAGGGATCTGAAGAACTCTCCTTAAATCCAAAATTTCGCAAAAAAATCCGTAAATCTTGGTGCTTGCTTGAGCCCATAAAGGTTTTTCTGCAACTTACAGACTTGTGATGAACCATCCGCGAAACCTTTTGGTTGATGCATGTAAATATCTTCGTCAATTTTTCAATATAAAAAGGCGGTCTTGATGTCAAATTGCCTAAGTGTAGTCTTTGTCTGGCAGCAAGACTTAGAACAACACGTATAGTATCAAAACGAGCTACTAGACTAACAGTTTCGTCAAAGTCCCTGTCGCTTTGCTGCGCCTAACCTTTTATGACCAAGCGTGCCTTAAACCGTTCAATTTCTTCATTTTCATTGTACTTAATGCGATAAACCCATCGATTGGAAATAATTTTAGTGTCTTTTGGTTTATCCACTAAAACCCACGTCTCGTTCTGCTGAAGAGAGTTCATTTCCTCACGCATGGCATTTAACCACATATCTGACTGCTTTGATGACATGGCTTCTTCATACGTCATTGGTTCACTGTTGGCAATCCACGCAACCGGGATTCCATAGAAATCAGGAGGTTTATTTGATTTCTAGGACGAAGTTGACGTCTTTCTGGAGACTCTTCTTCTGCCTGAGTTTCTATCTGTCTGGGTTCTTCTGGTGTTTCATCCTTTAAAGGATTTTCATCATCTTGAGTTTGATCCACTTTACACTCAAGTTCAGTTGATTTATACACCAGCTTTTCTTGTTTAAAGATGTTATGGCTTACACACACATCATGAGTCTCTGGCACCCATATACGATATGCATCAATATCTGCAAGATACTCAACCAGAAAACCTTTTAGAGTTTTCTTACCCAGTTTTCTGCGCTTTTGTTGCGGTACATGAACGAAACAATCGGTACCAAATACTTTGAAGTTATTTATCCTTGGTGTTTAATTAAACCATAACTCATAGGGGCTTTTACTTTAGTCCTTCGATGGTCCAGTTCTGTTCAGTACATACGCTGCTGTATTAACAACTTCAGCCCAAAAAAATTGCGGAAGATGTGGTTTTTAGCATGTATAGCACGGAACGAGCAGCTTCCATAAGTATGCGATTCTCCCGTTCCGAACATCCATTTTGTTCTGGGCAATAAGGAGTTGTTACTGTGTGCCTTATTCCTCGTTTCCTCAAATACTTTGCTACATCTTCATTGGCATATTCTTTGTCACCATCTGTACGCAACTCAATGATATCAGTGCCAAATCGTGTGTTAATTTCAGCACAAAACTCTTTAAGTTTATCTTTGACTTCTGATTTCGCACGACTAAAATAAACTTTACGGTAACTACTAAAATAATCCTTGAAAGCGACAAAATATCTCGTTTTCCCTGGACCTTCGATTTGCATTGGACCCGAGATTGGACCACACACGTCCGAATGAATAATGTCCCGAGGTTTTGTTGCAACGTGATCCCGCGTATTAAACTTAAGTCTGTGATGTTTACCAAACGCACACGCATCACACAACTCATTGTCCAAAATCAGTTCAACGCCGAGATTTTTCAGAAACATTTGCACGTGCCGCTTATTCTGGTGACATAAGCGTTCATGTCAGAGTTGTAGCTTATCATTAACCGATGCAACATAAACATTACTTGGCGAAACTACTCGCAGCAAAATTCGATACCTACAAGTTGCCCGCTTCGATCCCGACGGCCACCAACTTATCGTCTCTAATAAATTTACAACGTGAACCGTTATGAGTCAATATGAAATCGATACCCTTCTTGACAGCAACGCGAACCGAAAACAAATTTTGGCAGATTGCCACTTATCATTTCCAAATGTCTCAATGTCAATATCACCACTGCCAAGAGCTTTTCCAACATAAACTTGAAGTGGCTTTGCAAATTCTTGAAATTTCACAAACCAACACGTGATTGAGTCATATGATGAAGCACCAGAGTCGATGCGCCAATGATCATTTGAACTGATGTTAGTATCTCCACCAAAGCTTCTTTTTCTCACTTGAAGAATCACCTTTCATTGGGCAGTCTTTTAGCAGATGTTGTTTTGAACCGCACATAAAACAACCTGGACAGTCTTTATACGTATGATTCATTTTCCGCCATACCGAACAACGCGACACAAACGATGATGAAGGAGGCTTTCCGAAGTTTTTCTTTCGATTTTATTCTTTAAAGAATAATAAGTTTTGTTTCGAATGAAGCAAGTTTTTTTTGAAAAATTTTCACTCAAACATTAAAATTGTAATTCCCGTGGCATGTCCTCAAGCCATTCATATCTTGAAAACGGTCATGATATGAAAGCTATATAGCTGCAGCTGCCAAAGATATTTAAGGAATAATAATAAAAAATATTTTCATAAACTGTGACTGCGGGTTTTCGGTTTAATATGCTAAAGTTTACAGGAGATTAT
>JAEQML010065386.1:0-21033 GCA_016904865.1 Pissodes strobi | reverse complement strand
CCTGTGTGTTTGACTGGTCCTTCGAAGGAGAGAAAACCCCCAACATTAGTTATACGTAGTTTATCTTTACTTTCGTCATCGCAGTAGCATAAACGACGAAATGATTATTTATTTATTTATTATTATTATACACACTTTCCACACTTTAAAATAAACCAATTAATAAATGGGACGCACATACATAATAGAAGCAAATAACCGCTTATCATAAGTTATATATAACAGCAATCGAACTGCATTATACTATATATAACCTGATATACTCAAATTTAACAATAAATAGTTAAATTAAGTCAGAATTATCTCGGCTAACCTGCAATTAAACGTATGGAAACAATTTTGGTGAATGTTGTACGTATTCAGTTAAAGGTGAAACTGAAAATTTACCAATGCTAGTCCGAGCAGCGGTGGTAAAGAATGTTTGAGTCAGTGGCGTCGTATAAAGCAACTGAGGCTGGGTCTCACTTGTAAAAGTTACCATATAATCTGAAATTTTCAAGTAATGTTTATATAAATATTATAAATATACAATGATTTTGGTCTAATTTCCAGTCATAAAAGTATAAAAATACAATGAAAAGTTTAAAATATTATCTATTAAACGCTCAAATCATTGCCCGACCGCATAACATAGCTATAGCGAACCGAGAAATCTTTGCCTCATACGCGCCATGCATTGCCGGTATGCATATTTACACATACTCACATACGATGGCACCAGAGTGCTGAAAGCTGTGAGCCTTTGTAAACAATAATAACGCTACAAAAGCTCACCGATTTCGGCACCTACGTAACTGGGTGTTATAGGCACCAGGGTGCTGAACTCGGTTAGGTTTCGTAAGCGTTTGTAGCGCTACAAAAGTTCACTGTTTCGCTCGCTACGGGGGCTCAAGAAAAGGAAACTAACCAGATGCTAACCCAAGAGATACCCAAAATCAAGAAAAAAAAACTTGTTTCGAAACTAAACCTAAAAGAAAAGCAACGGGGTTTGAACCCAGACCGTCCAGGTGAGACCCAGCCATCTAAACTTCTAGACCCCGAGAGCTCTTACCGCAAATTGATTGTATCGTAAAGGCATGGCGCGATTAGGTGCCCAAATCAGTGAGCTTTGGTAGTGCTACAAACCCTAACCGATTTCAGCACCCTGGTGCCGTCGTATGTAAGGATGTGTAAATATGCTGCCGGCATAGTACTACCAAAGTATATGTAGACTAGTAAGTTCACTCAGCGGTAAATCCTTTGATGTAATTCAGCCACATTCTTTTATATCAAGTGACAACTGGAGATGACCGATGCGATGCGTAAGTGTCCGATTGATTCGCGTGGCTTTCTCTAGTCAGAGATGTATTCAGGAGATTGTATAGACTCATACCGAAAGACCTACTGAATGCCGGCCGGGTGAAAAATCAAGTGAAACTGAGCAAAGTTGTAAAAATATTAACATAGAAGGAAATTGAAAAAAACTTCGCTATACGGGATGTCATTTTTAGGTGATACCACTGTTGCTATCTCAGAATCTAACAAGAATTTAACAACACTGCAAATCGATCTTGAAAAGGCATCAATAATGGCAACTTTCTAATTTAATCAACTTTGTAGCTTTGACCGTTTCAAAGATAGCAATAATAGTGGATTACCTAAAATATATTTAAAAATATATAATAATATAATACTTCGGAATCTCATTTTTACTACACTTCTTTGGTTTCATGAAAGTGATTTTTCAAGGCTACGTTATGACATGGTTTATGTTTTCGTCTCGCGTTACCGCATTCTTGTATCGTTGATTGGACGACTAACCAAAACTAACCAAATCTATCAAAACTGATTGTACCGTATCGGCACCGGCACCGGTTCAAATGACTACAATAAGCTGAGACTAAGTGAAACTAACCAAAACTTGATTCGACGATTAACCAAAACTAACAAAATCTATTAAAATTGATTATAATGTATCGTAACGGGTTCAAATTACTAAAATAAGTTGATACTAACTGAAACTAACCGAAAGTTGATTGGAGGACTAACCCAAACTGACCAAATCTATTCAAATTGATTATAACGTATCGGAACAGATTCAAATAATTAAAATAAGTTGAGACTAAATGAACCTAACCCAAAGTTGTTGACGAATAACCCAAACTAACCAAATCTATTAAAATTGATTTTAATGTATTCTGAAAAGCTTGAAATGACTAAAATAAGTTGAGAATAAGTGTAGCAAACCGAGAGTTGATTGAACTACTTACCCAAACTAACCAAATCTATCAAAATTGATAATAACGTATCGAATGACTAAAATAATTTAAGTGAAACTAACCGAAAGTTTATTGGAAAACTAACTTAAACTAACCAAATCTATTAAAATTGATTATAATGTATCGGAACCGCTTTAAATGACTAAAATAAGTTAAGAATAAGTGAACTAATGGAAAGTTGATTCGACCACTAGCCCAAACTAACCAAATCTATTAAAACTGATTATAACGTGTTAGAACCGGTTCAAATGACTAAGGTATAAGTTAAAACTAAGTGAAACTAACCGAAACTTGATTCGACGATTAACCAAAACTAACAAAATCTATTAAAATTTATTATAACGTATCGTAACGGGTTCAAATTACTAAAATAAGTTGATACTAACTGAAACTAACCGAAAATAGATTGGAGGACTAATCCAAACTAACCAAATCTATTAAAATTATTTATAACGTATCGGAACAGCATTAAATGACCAAAATAAGTTGGGGATGAGTGAAACTAAACGAAAGTTGAATTGAGAACTAGCCCAAACTAACCAAATCTATTAAAATTGATTATAACGCATCGGAATCGGTTCAACTGATTGAAATAGTTAAGACTAAGTGAAACAAACCGAAAGTTGAATCGAGGACTAACCTAAACTAACCAAATCTATTAAAATTGATTATCATGTATCGGAACCGCATTAAATGACTAAAATAACTTGAGAATAAGTGAAACTAACCGAAAGTTGGATCGACGACTAACCCAAACTAACCAAATCTATTAATATTGATTATAACATATGGGAACCGCTTCAAATGATTGAAATAAGTTGAGAAAAAGTGAAACTATCAGAAAGTTGAATCAACGACTAGACCACAGTTACCAAATCTACTAAAATTGATTATAAAGTATCTGAACCGGTTCTAATGACTAAAATAGGTTGAAACTAAGTGAAACTAACCAAAAGTTGATTGAACGACTAACCGAATTAGGTTGGTTAGTTAGGTTAATCGTCGATTCAACTTTCGGTTAGTTTCACTTAGTCTCAACATATTTCAATCATTTGAACCGGTTCTAAGACGTTATAATCAATTTTAATAGATGTTATTAGTTGAGTTGGTCACCAAATCAACATTCGGTTAGTTTCTCTTAGTTTTAACTTAGTTTAGATATTTGAACCGGTTCCGATACGTTACAAACAATTTTAATAGATTTGGTTACTTTGGATTAGTCATCCAATCAACTTGCGATAAGCTTCACGTAGTTTCAACTTATTTAAGTTATTTGAACCGGTTCGGAGATGTTATAATCAATTTTAATAGGTTTGGCTAGCTTGGGTTAGTTGTTGATTCATCTTTCGGTTAGTTTCACTTATTCTCAACTTATTTTAGTTATTTTAAGCGGTTCCGATACGTTATAATAAATCCTAATAGATTTGGTTAGTTTGGGCTAGTCGTCCAATCAACTTTCAATTAGCTTCACATAGTTTCAATTTATTTTAGTCATTTGAACCGGTTCCGATACGTTATAATCAATTTCAATAAATTTGGTTAGTTTGGGGACGACTACAATCAACTTTCGACTAGCTTCACTTAGTTTCAACTTATTTTAGTCATTTGAACCAATTCCGATACGTTATAATCTATTTTAATAGGTTTGGTTCGTTTGGGTTAGTCGTTGATTCATCTTTTGGTTAGTTTCATTTATTCTCAACTTATTTTAGTAATTTAAAGCGGTTCCGATACGTTATAATACATTTCAATAGATTTGGTTAGTTTGGGGGCGACTACAAGCAACTTAGCTTCACTTAGTTCCAACTTATTTTAGTCATTTGAACCTGTTCCGATACGTTATAATCAATTTTAATAGATTTGGCTAGTTTAAGTTAGTCGTCTATTCAACTTTCGGTTAGTTTCACTTAGTTTCAACTTATTTTAATCATTTGAACAGGTTCCGAGACGTTATAATCAATTTTAATAGCTTCGGTTAGTTTGGGTTAGTCGTCCAATCAACATTTGGTTAGTTTCACTTAGTTTCAACTTATTTTAGTCATCTGAATCGATTTCGATACATTATAATACATTTTAATAGATTTTGATACTTTGGGTTAGTCGTCGATTCAACTGTCGGTTGGTGTCAGTTACTCTCAAACCTATGCTAGTCATATAAAGCGGTTCCGATACGTTATAATGATTTTATAACATTTGGTTAGTTTGGGTTAGTCGTTGATTGAACTTTCGGCTAGTTTCACATAGTCTCACCTTATTTTAATCATTTGAACCGGTTCCGTAACATTATATTCAATTTTAATAGATTTGGTTAGTTTGGGTTAGTAGTCCAATCAACTTTCGGTTAGCTTCACTTATTCTCAAATTATTTTAGCCATTTCAAGCAGTTCCGATACGTTATAATCAATTTTAATAGATTTGGTTAGTTTGGGTTAGTGTTCAATTAACTTTCGGTTAGTTTCACTTATTCTCAAGTTATTTTAGCCATTTGAAACGGTTACAAAACCGACGTCATTATCAATTATAATAGATTTGGTTAGTTTGGGTTAATCGTCGATTCAACTTTTGATTAGTTTCACTTTGTCTCAACTTATTTTAATCTTTTGAATCGGTTCTGATACGTTATAATCAATTTTAATGGATTTGGTAAATTTGGGTTAGTCATCCAAACAACTTTCGTCTAGTTTCATTTAGTCTCAACTTATTTTAGTTATTTAAACCGGTTCCGATACCTTATAATCAATCTTAATAAGTTTAGTTAGTTTGGGTTAGTCGTCGAATCAACTTTGGATTAGTTTGGGTTAGTCGTCCAAACAACTTTCGGCTAGTTTCACTTAGTTTCAACTTATTTTAGTTATTTGAACCGGTTCCGATACGTTATAATCAATTTTAATAGATTTGGTTAGTTTGAGTTTGTCGTCGAATCAACTTTGGGTTAATTTCACAGTGCCAAAATATATTTAATATTTACAAAGCATTCCATTATCGTTATATAATATGTACTTATAAAAAAATCTGACACCTAGACGATTTTTCCGGTCTTGTCGCCTCCTTCACCTAATTTTATTAACATATCTATTCAATAATCCGACTATAGATTTTTCCTATTTGCCTTTGTATTTTTCATTGCTTCGTATATATTTCCACCGAAGTCCGAATAAAATATTAAAATAGAAATAAAATTAAGGATTTTCACAAATCTGATTCTATTCTGAACACTCTGCCTAAATACGAACGAATAATTAAACTAAAACGCTCCACATGCTGCCAACAATCTGCGGATTTTCGGCGGCTGGCAGAAAATATATGGGGGAGTGGAGCTACTAGTTTACATATACTTTGGTACTACGCTCCCCGTCCGTTCTGTTGCACAAGACGTGGCTTTAAATCAGCGAATATTAATAGTCATATGAGGCGCACAAATTTGCGCTTCTATGGTATTTTTACTAGTAGCTTGCATGTTGCTTTTGTTTTTGAACAAGGACTTTGTATTTAAATCTTTATTTTTTTAAAACATAAAAAACAAGCCAGACATGATTGATATATAAATGATTCCATTGTTTTATGGTGTATGACAAAATTTAAGACCCAACAATCAAAATTATAGATTAGGTAGGTATTACAATCCTTTGTTTCATAGTATTAGGGGTAGATGCCTATTTAAAACTTGCAACGTTTCATTGTCAACTTCCTTGCCTCATCTCATTTCTCTTTTCTTCTTGAAGGGTCAAGTGTCCTGCCAGGTGTCAGGTCGTCAGATGCATCATATACCTAATTAAAATTAGATCACGTCGATCGAGACCGTTACTAATGAATTGGGGCGTACCTATCATCAGTGGATGGTTAGCTTGATTTTGTTAGTGATTTTAGATTTTCGAGGCCAATTTTTCCAGTTTAAAACTAATAATTAACACTGTTGTTTTTTATGGTTGTGTAGTTAATAAGGAGGTAAGGTAAGGCAAGGGCCCTTACAACAAGTAAAGCTTATTCGTGTTTTATTTTAATAGTGCAGTGTTGCCATATCCGAGGCCATATCTATTACCAAGGTTTTGTTTAATAAAGTTATTTTTTGTTCTCGATAGTGGGTTTTGCTGTTTTGTTTACTTGTGCTTACAACCTCTAGGTATTTTAATTTAAAAATTGCAAGACAGGTTAAAACTCGGGTTGAAATTAATCCCTTTCGCGAAAGAAACCCCTTTCTCACGATGATCTGAAGGGGAAAAGCGACAAATTTTGGAGAGTCGACCAACGTCAAAAATAACGTAAATTTTTTTGCGAAAAATGGTTGAGTCGTCGGGGTACTTCGCGAGCGTTTCAAACTTCTTGGTACGATAATTATAAGTGGCTTTGCGGAAGTTTATATAAATAGAGTTTATATTGCTGGCCGTGCATTTTATTGGGTAAAGCAAACAATTCATGGTGTTGAAATGATGGTCTCAGGAGCTTAAAAAATTCTGCTAGACAGAGTTCGGGCTTCTTAAATCATTTTAATGACTTTGAATTTGCACCTTTAATTTTAGGTTTTTTCTTTCACGGATGTGCTGTCTGATATGTTACAAAAGAAGTTACTGTATATTAATTATTGTACCTCTCAAATAAAAATGTCGCAAGCTCTCTTAAATACGAAACGAAATGACGAATGATTTAAACATATTTTTGATGGAGCTGCTTTAAGGAGGTCAATTTAATCGAACAATGAGACGGCTGGACAAGATCCACATTAACTCAGGATCAAGTTTTTGGAAAATATAAAGTTTTATATTACGAAGTTTTAGCACTACCTCTTTACAACTTATCAATCGTTTTCGAACTAAGAAAAAATTCAGTTTATCACTTCCATGAGCAGTTCAAAATTTAAATCTTATTCCAAAAACTGTCCTACCGATGCATTAACTAACCCAAAAGAGTGTTAACCTAATATATTTGCCGATTCTCAAAAACTTCTGAGCTACAATTTATTTGGGCTAATGAAGAATTTAAAGACCATGAACCACAAACTTTTAAGAAAAATATAACTGAAAATAAAAGTATCTTCAGAGAAGTATAATATAAACTTTTTCCTTAATAATGACAATTCCATCTACTAGTGTTTCCGTGGAACGAAATTTTTCTTGCCTAAAAAGCGTTAAGACCTATTTACGTAGTTCAATAACTGAAAACAGACTCACAAATTTAGCAGAGAAACTGCCTAATGAATTAGTGATCACGCAACCGTTTTGCGAAGATATAATTGAAAAAATTTGCAAGCCTGAAGGATAGAAGAATCGATCTCTTATATCAAAAGTAACCCAACCTTAGCCGTTTCTCAACGGTTAAGAGGTCCAAAATTTAATATGATTTGGTAAGTAATATGTGTTTGATATAGTTTTTAAGATAAGTAATTTTTACTCTATTTAGTGAATAAAAATATATAATATGGAAAAAAACGTTCAAAGAAATATTTTATATTTGAGTAAAATGTAGGATATATAATTTAGAAGTATCTACCCTTTATTTTTTTTAATTACAATGTAATACCAATTATAGCAATATCGTGAATGCGCCTTAAAAATATGTTTGCTTTAGGTGTTATTTTTAACGATTTTTGGTTAAAAATTTATCACCTGCAGCACATTTGCCCCCTCCGGCCTTTTGCCTCACCTGATGGTAAAGCAAGGGCCTTACTAGCGTCTTTTTTGTTTCAAAATAGACCGAAGTGCATTATATGCAATGATAATAAAGGCAAAATAATTGGTGCGACAGAAAGAACTTTTTCTACTTTTCTTGTGGCAAACAAGATTCGATGTAGTATTGATATTATTAATGAAACAATACAAAAAGTCATTTCAGATGCTAAAATTAATAATAATTAGGATGAAGTAATTTGGCACAAGCTATGCTATATTAGTTATTCAAGTAAAAGAAATATTGAAGCGATGAGAAAAAGTACCGCAAGACTTATAAGATATTCTTTAATTATTACCCAGATATATTCACCTGTATTAGATGTATGTATACAGGGTGCTACAAATTCGTTTCTTTGTATGGGTATTTCGAAAACCGTAAGAGATACGAGGTCGGTTAAATTGGGACAAAGTTGCGCAATTTAAGAGTGATTGACATGCCGTCGAGAAATTTAGAAAATTCCATCTACTTCCGGAGATATCCGTGAAAAACCGAAAATCATTTATTCTATTTTTATTTTTTCCTGCCTTTGTTTGAAGAGATAAAGTAAAATAAATGTCCCATTCTTATTGTCACTTTTTCTCCTCTATAAGCTGGCGGTATCAAATTTTAAATCCAACGTTTCGCTTTCGGGCCCCCTTCATCAACTTAATTTTTTTAATTACGGACCTAGAATTTTCATCTACTTTTTAAAAAGCCTTTGGTCTCCTAAAACCAACGATGTATTGCACTTATCAATAAATCAACAAATTTAGATTTTTTCCATAAGAGATAATGTGTTAGACAGAGATGGGGCGATCTTTTCTGACCCGATTTCACTTATGACAATAATTGTTACCACTATCGGACAAGTGTGATACATCGTTGGTTTTGGGAGACCAAAGGCTTTTTAAAAATAAGATAAGAAATCCAGGTTCGTATTTAAAAAAAATAAGTTGATGAAGGGGGCCCGAGAGCGAAACGTCGGATTTAAAATTTGATACCGCCAGCTTGTAGAGGAGAAAAAGTGGCAATAAAAATGTGGCATTTATTTTACTTTATCTCTTTAAACAAAGGCAGGAAAAAATAAAAATAAAATAGATGATTTTCTGTCTTTTACGGATATCTCCGGAAGTAGACCGAATTTTCAAAAATTTTCGACCGCCGGCATGTCAATCACCCTTAAATTGCGCAACTTTGCCCCAATTTAACCGACCTCGCATCTCTTACGGTTTTTGAGATACTCATACAAAGAAACGAATTTGTAGCACCCTGTATATAATATAAACGCAAAAAATTTCTATATTTCTTCCAATAGATAGATACTTTATTTGTAACACATAAACTTATTAATTCTTTAATACAGATATACAATATGGCAGATTGCAAATTGACACCTAACGAGAAGTTTTATAATACAAATAAAATAAAACAAATCTTAATAGGTCTATGATAGTATATATTATGTGTTTTATCTGCCGGCACGCAGAGAGAAACAGAGCATGCTAAACGGGAAGGCGAAGAGAAAGATAGATTGAAGGTCGATGCATCTGACGGTCTGAATTAATTACGGCGTAAACCCATGAGGTCCCTCATTATTTATTGTTATATCATTGTTAGTTTGCAAGCAAAAAATATGGGGTTTGCTCTATTACCTGGTCAAGACATAGGCGAAACTTTTATAAAGAATGGTATTTTCTTATTTAGGCCTTCCTTTTTTGTCAAATGAATGGTATATTTAAAAAAGACCCCTTGTTAATTAAATTTTTGCCCCGCTGAAACCGAGATATTTTCGTTTAAAATTATTCTCTGCCATAAGGGCTAATGCAAATGATTTTTTAAAAATGATCATAAAAAAATACTACCTACAGAAAACCTTTTTGTGCTTTGGACCAAAAAATAACTGTGTTTTTCTCTATACGGTGGTATATAACTCGATTTTTGATGATAGTGCCCATTTGCACAGTCTAATTTTGTATTACTTTCGGAATAAGGGTTACCTTATCATGTACTTCTATCTCTGAACAATTCAGCTTGTGACAAAAAAGTGGGAAGTAAATCGTTTTCTAGAGCCAATATATTAACACATACACTCTACTACAATGGTGTAGGAAATTTTTAACAATCAACATGAGACAATTTCTTTAAAGAACCAAAACTAGAATATACTGATGGAATTTTGTTTATCTTTGGGTCAAAATTTGTTTCTTTGGGTTTTTGCAACCTGAATAAATAGATTTCCTGAAGAATGCTTGAATTTCATTTAACTACATATTACAAATACTGCATGACGGTTGATGCTGGACAATTTTAATATTTATTAAACTAAAATATTAGATGATTACTTTTTCTTCTTTAAGCTTCCTATCATTATTTTTCGTAAACTACTAATCTAAATTTAAAAAACTATGTGTTGTTGAAAAGAGAATTTATGATGTATCACTCGATACCCCTTTCCATCTAAAATTTTAGGGTTGAAAATCACCTCCGGTGAGGAGTTGCAGTCAAAGGCTTAAAAATGCAAAGATGTGTCACCCTAAAAAATAAGATCGACTTGTCGAAGCGTTTAAATAACGGGGTGATAAGTTTTCGGTGAGCCATCCGGTATATGCCAGTTATCTAATAGAAAAATTGCCTCCAACATGTAAATTTAAAAAATAGGTATGCACGTTGTTAATTCAGTATCTGGCCAATGACGTTATTCCTTACTAAATATTAAGACAATAATAAACATAAAAATGATTATGCTTATAAAATACAGGTTGTTGGAATTTCATGTTTTTTTATAAATAACGAGATGCATATTTCTGGTTATTAACAATTAACAGTAAGTAATATTGTTTTGTACAAATTAGATTTTTCGTTTTTATTAAAAACTAGTGCACCAATCATACTATCCAACCAACAAATGTCAACGTCGCCGCAAGCTGAGACCTATTCAATTGTACGAGTTTATTAATTTTTCGAGAAAATAAGACTCCTGATGATGGTAAAAAGTATATGTGCTAAGAAACAATATATTATTAACTAATGTTAAGAGTTTTATTATAGTTTTAAATAAATCAGAAAATAACGTAAGTCATTTACATACCTAAGGCAAGCAGCGAGTCGTTCTTCTGGTAGAATTGGGCGTCTATCTATATCTTGTAGTTTGTTTCTTTAGATCAAGTATATTTTAGTAATTCCTGAAATTTTTCGAGTCACTCGGAAATATTAGAAAAACTTTATAGGATCCTCCTTTAAATCTGAAAAAAAAATAGTGAAACACGCCGTAGATCGTGTATCCCCTCTATTTGCCGTTCATCACTTTTTTCTGTCATACTCTTCATCAAATAGGATTTGAAATAAAAACATTTCTTCATCTGAGCTGTCCAGCACGACATACGACTTGCGATGATTGACTGACCGATTCGGCTCTCCTCGATTCGTCTCGATGAACGCACACGGAAAAAATGTTACTCCATTTGACGCGCCTCGATTCCATTCGGTTCGGCTGTAGTCCACGCCTGGCTTAGTTTGTGTTTTATATTTATTTAAGCAAAAAAAGAAGTCTTAAACTACAGCAACCTGTATATTAAAAACAGAACTATTTAGGACCTATGTTTATATGAAATTTTTGTCTTAAAATCGAGTAAGGAATGGCCTGAAGTTAATTAGTTAACATGCTGCATACATCAGGAGTCACAGGGTCAGCAGCAAACTCTTCAGTATACTTCGGAATCACTAGGGAAGGATTTTATGAGATAATAACTATATTTTTCCCAAATTAGATGGTCGTCCATTTATATTTAGTCTGATGATGGCGGCATTGCTGTAGTATCGGTTAAAAAGAATGTTTCGTGCGTAGTACGTAGCGTTAACGCGATTATTGCAGGGGATGCCTTTCGAAATGATAATGCTCAGAAAACTGTAAAACAGCAATGAGGAATTATCCAAACAACAAATATGATTTAAGATGAAATAGTATATTATTTTATATGGAGGAAAAGTGATACTTTTCATGGCGCGCTCGTGTTTAACAGCCGAACGGAGTGAGGCTGGTAATAGAGAGCAAGCCATGAAAAGTAACTTTTCCTCCAAATAAAATATGCTGTTTTTTCTTCAAATGTCGACAAATTAATGCAAGAACATTTCTTTTTAATAGTAATAATATCTAATTATTATTAAAGATAAATGGGTTCGCAAGGCGGCTTAGACCACGGTCGTAGGTGGCCTTGCTTAGACCGGTGTCGGTGAATATAATGTAACATAAAGCTGTCAGTGGACACTGTCAACAATAATTATTTTTTAAGATTTCGTCTCCGATTGCGTTTTAATTCCGTATTGATAAGCAGTTATTGAGTAAGTTCGATTAAATAATAACCAATTTGTTCCTAAATTAGTGATTTTTAGAAATGCAGTCACAAATTGAGTGATAAATACAAATTGTAGTTTAATAAATCTTGAGTTGTTGACGCTTATTTTGTTGTCTGTTTGTATTGTATCTATGTTGCTATGACAACACTTTTACCTCCGCCGGCGGAAAAGTGAAAAGTAAAGCTCCGGCGGAGGAAAAACGAAACTTCACGGCCGCCTACACAGTCGAGTAATGACGGATTTACTGACGTTTGAAGAAAAAAGTATTTATTCTTCACTTAATATTAATATCACTTATGCCATTCGAATTCGGTGTTAACGAATATTGAATTACGCTGAAAGAATTTTTTGCGTGATCTAAATATTAAGTTTTACTTCAAACTCTTGACAAATATACGTCCCCTTCTGCTTAGGGTGCCATTCTATAATCTTTACATAAAGCGATATTCTCTTATTTTATTTAACTGCTTTCGTGCATGACTGAGTTACTAAATAAATCTGTTATTTATATTGGTTCCAAAAAATTAATATTTATTTTTATTTAGCGTCATCATTACTTGATATTTCAAGATAAGAATTCCACTTGCTATTGCGTCTTGCCAGTATATTTACGATAGGGATGCGCGATACGATACGATATTCCAGAATATCGATACTTTTTATGTCCGATACCCTATATTTAGGATCGACACTTTGCTTTGCGATACATTGTGAGTATCGGTACATTTGTGTTGTATCGATACTTTACGATCAAGCAGTAGCTCCTGTACCATCATTGGCTTTGGCGTCGTATTCTCTGTTGTTCTCAGGTATTCTGAGTCTCTTGCTCATTCGTTTCTTTCTGGTAGAAGGACGTAAAGGTGGAATTCCCTCCGAGCGATAGCTGCGATGATCGTTCAGCGATCGTCGCTGCGACGATCGCGCTGAGACTGATACTATTGTTCTTTTATGGAATCACTTTCCTCCAAGCGACAGCCGCCAGCGATAATCGCCGGGGGCAGCGTGCGTCGCAAACTGCCTTCTTCTCCCAGGGCAAATATAGTCGCTGCGACCAACGACTTTTCCTTAGTTTAAACTGAGGTCGGTTCAATCTGAAACATTTTCGGAATTTTTTATCGTCAGGCTTCAAATGGATTTGTATTAACTGAGTGAAAAAGCCCTCCTCCGGTCTAGAGATATACAGTATGTCCCCGGATGGGGTTAACAAGAGGACAAATGGACTAAAAATTGAAAGATACGAAAAAAAGTTATTCTTGATAAAAGTTTTTGCTTCCTCTAAAACTGAAAACTGCCCAAAAATAATACCGTATATTATACAGAGCCATCACAAATTAACAATACATGAAATTTTCCAAGAGTAAATCACGTGATTTTATTTTTTTTTAATAATGTTAAACAAAAAAGTTGATTGCAGATAAGTTATTGAAATGCAGGAATATTATTAACAAGCATACAGGGTGCTACAAATTCGTTTCTTTGTATGGGTATCTCAAAAGCCGTAAGAGATACGGGGTCAGTTAAATTGGGGCAAAGTTGCGCAATTTAAGGATGATTGACATGCCGTCAAATAACTTAGAAATTTCCGTCTACTTCCGGAGATTTCCTTAAAAAATCGAAAATCATCTATTTTATTTTTATTTTTTCCTGCCTTTGTTTGAAGAGATAAAGTAAAATAAATGTCACATTATTATTGCCACTTTTTCTCCTCTACAAGCTGGCGGTATCAAATTTTATATCCGACGTTTCGCAATTGGACCCCTTAATTTTTTTAAATAAATAATACATTTTTAAAAAGCCTTTGGTCTAAAACCAACGATGTATCGCACATATCAATAAATCAACAAATCTAGATTTTTTCCATAAAAGATAATGTGTTAGACAGAGATGGGGGGATCTTTTCTAACCCGATTTCACTTATGACAATATTTGTTACCACTATCGGACTAATGTGATACATCGTTGGTTTTGGGAGACCAAAGGCTTTTTAAAAATTAGAGAAAAAACCCAGGTCCGTATTTAAAAAAAAAAAGTTGATGAAGGGGGCTCGAAAGCGAAACGTCGGATTTAAAATTTGATACCGCCAGCTTGTAGAGGAGAAAAAGTGGCAAAAATAATGTGACATTTATTTTACTTTATCTCTTCAAACAAAGGCAGGAAAAAATAAAAATAAAATAGATGATTTTTCAGTTTTTTACGTATATCTCCGGAAGTAGACGGAATTTTCTAAATTTCTCGACGGCATGTCAATCACCCTTAAATTGCGCAACTTTGCCCAAATTTAATCGACCTCGTATTTCTTACGGCTTTCGAGATACCCATACCAAGAAACGAATTTGACAGTGGCGTAACTACACCCCCGCCAGCCCCCGCAATGCGGGGGGCCCGCCGCCCAGAGGGGCCCTAAAAAGGAAAAGCTCTGGAATACAAGGGCGCCGAGGGGGCCCCCAAAATAATTTGCGGAGGGGGGGGGGGGGCGAAATTTCTAGTTACGCCACTGGAATTTGTAGCACCCTGTATACTTGTTAATACTATTCCTGCATTTCAATAACTTATCTGCAATCAACTTTTTTGTTTAACATTATTAAAAAAAATAAAATCACGTAGTTTACTCTTGGAAAATTACAGGTATTGTTAATTTGTGATCGCTCGTTCTTAGTTTTAGAGGAAGCAAAAACTTTTATCAAGAGGAACTTTTTATCGTATTTTCCAATTTTGAGTCCATTTGACCTCTTGTTAACCCCATCCGGGGACATACTGTATATCGTATCGACCTCATCTCGTAGAACCACACACATTTGAAGTATGCCATCATCTTCGGCTTCTTCATACATCATATAAGCCGCAAGTAGTTTGCTACTCCGCCTTAAACTAATTCCAATGACATGACTGACACAGAACCAACGAAGAACTAATAGGAAAATTACCGATACTCGCTTGAAATTTAATGTCGCGAACGCTGGTTGGAAAACATACCTATAGCGATTATCGCTGAGCGATAATCACTACGCGATTATCGTCAGCGATAGCCGCTCCGAGGGAATTCCACCTTAATAGTTAATAGTAATAATCAGTAATAGTTAGTTTTAGTGGGAATAACATCTGAAGGTAGACCCAACACACTGTCTCGTTTATTAGCGTTTTACAGCTTGCCTGTGTCAATCTATAACTAGCCCATCTGACATACATCTTCAGCACTATATGGAGAGGTGACAGATTTAGAAGACACTCAAATGCTTTCATAGGCGTAGTGTCGATGGCGGCACTAATTGCCAGATATGCTTTTCTTTGCAAGGTGAATAATTTGATTCTCGCAGAGCTCTGTAAACTCTTAGAGTACCAAGCTACTGCTTCATATATATTCATTGGTCTAATTACCGTAACATATAGCCAGTGCATTTGTTTGGAATGTATGCCAATGTTATACACAAAGGCATCTGCAGATCCATACGACAATTTTATCCAGATCTTCCCTGTATTCGCAATGAAATAATTCTTCCCTGTATTCGCAAATGAAATAAATTATCCTTTGAGGTAAGGTGGTCTTAGGTAATTAATGACACCACAGAATATTTACGACAACATTTAGATGATCTAATTTATACAATAAAAGAGATATAAAGGAAACCCGATGGAGCGAATAGTGAAGAAAACATAACACAGCGAAATGAATATGCTCGCAAATTAATAGAGTTCCAAGCATAAATTGTGCCTATTCTTTATACGGAAGAAACAAACTTCAATTTGTTCATATCCAGGAGTAGGGGCAGAACTAGGAAATGTACTTGATGTTCTTATATAGCAGTGGGTAGTTGAGGCTCCAACATACACGTAATTGGTTGCATAAGTAACCTGGCGAAAATTCATCAGAAGAAACTAAGGCATTTGGATGTCAATGTTTGCGAAACGCCCAAACTATGTACCAGTCACCACTGGTATTGATGTTACATAATACACCCTGCCATATTTCAATTGAAGAAGTGTTTTTAGAAAATTAATTTAACCATCATCATTTACTAAGTCTCCCCCTTCTCAACTCGGTGCGATATAACTTGCATGGTCGATTTTAAAAGCGATTGTAAAAGTAGAATTAACCGTACAGATGCCTGATATTTTATATAAAGAAATTTTACTAAAAATGAGTACTCCTTGCAAATATTAGAAAATATCGTCCGTGAAGCTTCCAGTGACTAATATTTCTAGCTCACATTCAGAAGAAGATGATTTAAATATGGTCAATTTCACTATCTCAGCTTTTCTTTATTTTTAAATTAATTTACTAATTAATTTAATAATACTATTTTTATTACAATATTGCTAGTACTTATTTTCTTTTTAATAATATGATATACTTTATTTTAAAATTGTTTAATCCCAATTTGAATTTGTTTAATTACGATTTCTTCGTGATTGCTTTTTTATGTTGGACTTGATAGTTCCCAATTTGAAATTGTTTATTCCCAAATGGAAATGTCTTATTTCCAAATGGAAATTGCTTATTCCTAATTTGAACCTAAAATGGCATAGTATAGATAATTTAAATTTCTCACAAAATTTCGTTTGCATCTCTTAACCCTTTATAGTTAGTATGAGCTATTCCTGTTATTGGGTAGCTCAAAAACTGGATTAAAATTTTTGCCTTATATATTACTGAAAGAAATTCCTTAATCGTGAATTCGTTGTAACCTATTGAGTTTCTTATTTGAAATAGAAAAGCAATGATTGCTACCAGTCTGATTTACAATAAATAATAACCTACTTATTTCAAATGGTCATTTTGTGTTAGATAAGTTTAAGTGTCATTACTAAGATGGGGTTTGAAGTCTTCGGCAAAACGCACTACATCACAGCTGTTTTATTCACATT
The DNA here is from genome assembly GCA_016904865.1 of Pissodes strobi. NCBI lineage: Eukaryota > Metazoa > Arthropoda > Insecta > Coleoptera > Curculionidae > Pissodes > Pissodes strobi. The sequence goes on along the minus strand of JAEQML010065386.1, from coordinate 3,916 downwards.
ACCGGAACAAAATTTTTGCACTCGACGCGCCTTTTGCCAATCATGTTAGCATCATAGGAAGTGGTTAAAACTAAACTTACAACTTACAACTCTATTTTATACTAGCTTTTTGCTTAATTAAACATATCCATGCCTGGGATCCTACTAGTCACGCTCGATCAACCAATATTAAGGATGTAAAAAGCTGCACCTTACTCGAAAAGCCAGAAGCATTTCGTCAAATGTAACATATTCTCTCACTGAGTAATGCAGCTTACAGTTTATATTAAAAAGTTCAAAAATTTCTGGTGAGAACCCATGTTCACCTATGAGGTCCATATCAAAAAAAGGAGACTTCGAAAATAAACTTAACAGTTTGGCATCGAGGAGTTCAACCTTACCAACACAATCTATAAGACACCGTCTAAATTAGTAGCGACATGTGCTATCAGCATAAGATGAAGTACCGCGCAGATTATTTTTCGAAAATTTGAAAAGAATTTTGAAAACTGAATCGGAATTATTCAGCACCACGATTTGCCAGGTGAATACCTTCCTGGCTCGCAATTATCTGTGTGCTTTTGGGTTACTCTATACACAAATCTGCCAACGTTACCATCGCGCCACGAAATATATATCGGCCGAGCGAGATAGATAGAGAAGTTGCTTGATGAATCTGGTATTTTTCCGTCTGGTGTATCAAACTCGCGTCTTGCCTCCGGCACGGTATAAATATATTATTTGTACTCTGTTTGTACTCTGCCTCCGGTATGTTCCAGATACTGGTATTAATCCAAATGTATACGCTTCGGTTTTTAAATCTTAATTTTGCTCATATTTAAAAAGTAGCGGTGATCAAGTACAACTTAATATGCAATGAAAAAATGTGTTTATAAAAAATATATCAGTTTTAGAGAAAAATGGGCGGGTACATATGGACCCGCTAGGCGCTTACCTGGAAGAAATGATTTGACACGTGCAATACTGCAAAATTGGTATTTTTCGTGTATTTATTTGGAAAAAAATATGTTGATGGCAAAAACTATTTCGTATGAAATGGTTGAAAACAACTAATGCAAATCCCAACTTGGCATCTAGAGCACGTTGTGCTCCCTTTGCTTCCTGCACACCTCTTTTTTACCATCTGGAACTGGAATAACATAATGATCTACTGGATCTAGTCTTATATTGGCAGCTACACACAAATTCTCTCCAGTGGGCGTAGATGATCCACCTTGATACTTGCAGGATTTTTAAACCTTACCAGTTGACTGAAATAGTAAGAGAAAATAGATGAAATGAGAAAAATATAATAAAATTATCATACTACTTTGACAATGCCCCTTCGAAATCAATTTTTCTGTCTATCTTCCGATTAAGTATACACGCATAGGAAATATGTGAATATTGGCCAGTATCATTTCTTTCATCGGATGCGGACTCGATAACTGAAACGTTACAACATAATTATTTTACTGAAGGCATAAAAAATAAATATTATTGTTTTTACCTTGATCTATTTAGATCCATAAGATCTATGCCTCCTCCCATGTTCTTATTATATTCTAACACTAACTGCATGTGGCCTTGGGACTGGAATATCTTTCTTCTCTTGTTTAGAATATCGATCCACATTTCGCAGAGGGATTATCCTATATGAGGTACTAGCAATACTGAATACAGTACTGTCCCTCCATCTTATAAATTGAATACCAGTTTCTGCTACCCAGGCAGCCGAATGAATGCCCCCTTCTCTCTTCAAAAAGTTCGTTTTTGGAGTTTATCGTGCGAATTGTTCCTGTTCTTCCAGATCCGTTTATTTTCAGAAGTTGCAAAAGATTTATTCCTGTAATCAAATCGTCGAAAAAGAAATTATACCTTAGCTTATCCTTATTTTATTTTGTTGCTTATCATTTGAACAAGGGGGGCAGCACATTTTCCAAACAGCTATTCATATTGTGGATTAGCTCGGGGATTACTTCCCTGATATACTTCAAAATTTATTATATATCCTGCAGATGTATTGAGGCTTCTCATTCTGTACCCGAAGCGAATTGGCTTTCCCCGAATAAATTGTTTACATCCATGCCTACCGTAATCACTTATCATGGATTCATCGTAAGACAGATTTCTTTCGGGTACAAAATGAAGTAAAAATTTCTTCTCCAAAAATCAGTTAGGGACCTCAATTTGAACATTTTGTCAGCCTTATCTATATTGTTGTTTTCGGCAAAATGGATAAATTTGCACATTTGAAGAAATAGATCTGGTCTCATAGCTTCAAATACTATATTGTTTCTCATATATGTATACGAATCCCCACAACTTCTTTTAGATGGTAAGTCATTATATCCTGACAACAGCAAAATTTCCTCCTAAGGAAATTGAGAATCTGGGCAATAAAGCATATTTAGTAGTGTCCTTTATGATATTTTGAAGCAATTCATAGGAGAAAAAAACAGTCAAATAATTGAATTGTTCTATTTCATAGTACTGTCACTCTCTGGAAATGGGATATTTAAGAATTCTAAATTAGCATTCTCATACAAATTCAATGTAGTTGGTTCCGTTTCCAGTTCGAAACATTCAGCTTCACCAACCTCGTCGGTAGACCTAGTGACAATTTGCCAAATATTGGAAGATTCAGACACATCCTCGGGATCGCCTAGCTTTTTATTATTGCTAAAACAAGCTTCAATTCTCGCTTCAAGTTGGCGCTTACTCGGATTATCCACAAGTTCACCTTCATCTTCATCTGCAGAGTCCTCACCAGTCTAAACCTCACTTTCAGGTGGCTCTATATAAAAATCAGATGCTTCGACCTAATTATCTGATGCGTAAGCTATATCTAAAGTCTCCTGAAGTTTTAGGCCCATAAAATTAAAAAAACATTTTTTTTCTTATCTTATCACCTCCACGCCTAGTGAGTGGGTCCATATGGACCTGCAGACATTTACATATCAATAGAAAAAATATTATAACCTGTTGGAAATTTTTAGTAGGAATATCGAAACCACATTTCATTCAATAGATCTTAACAGTATTTTGAGTTGCATAATAATTTCTAGAATATTATTAAAAAAACTTACAACAATTTTATATTCATATTTTTGGTTATCGTAATATTGCACTGCAAAGAAACATGTTCCATTCATGCAAATTTGTCTTCAGAAATTGTTTTAATTTAATACATGGATCAATATCTGATATTTAAATAAATAATCCGAGAACAAATTTAACGAATAGAAATTATGCTATAACCATCGGGCATACAATACTTATTCACCAAATTCAATTTGCCGTCAGTGTTCAAATAATAGAATTCTACGGACCGAAAGTTGCCTGGCAAATAAGAAAAGTAATTTCTTGACCGGAAAACTTTTATCGAAAGGTAAATAGATAGTAAGCAGGTAGAAAATTTGCGCAGTTTACTTATAGTCAATATTATGATGTTTGTATTTTTTACAGTATTAATGTCGCTGGTCCCAATTTATCAAGGGTCCTGCCTATAATTTTTGTATAGTACGTTCATTTAAAAATGAGATTTTTAAATAACTGCTCCTACATTTTCTTTTTAAATTTAGGGCAAGGGCAGCAGATCTACAAGAAGCCTGTAAAGCTCTAAAACAGGACAAAACCAACCGCAAAACTGAAATTTTACCCTATTAGTAGATATTACCTCGGCTTTTGCTACTATGCCCAGAGGCTTATAAGTGATGGGTTCGCCTGGGATAGTTTGGATGAGTTTATATAAGATGAGTCAAAAGTCTGGCATAACTTAAATACCTGGCGAACAATTTAATTCAAAGACGCTTCGACATTAAAACGGAGTTTTATCCACAATACCGAAACAGAATTATTGCACTCGACGCGCGTTTCGCTAACCATGTTAGCATCATCAGGAGATGATTAAAACTGCAGTTTTAATCATCTCCTG
>MU193996.1:3480-20254 GCA_016904865.1 Pissodes strobi | reverse complement strand
TCTTTATGGTTTTAAGCAATAATAAAAGAATTTGTTTATCCCGACCAGGACCGTTGAGCAAGGATGTGAAACAAGAAATAATAAGTTTGTTTGAAAAAGGCCACTCCGCTTCAACTGCGTACCATACTTGTTACATGAAAAAAATGTCAGAGCTTGGCTCTGAATACACAGAGAATATTTGACCGGTCATGTTTTCCAACAAAAAAAGATGTAGCAAACATTTGGCAAACAAAGTTTAAGCAGCTATATGAAAACCGAACTGGCTCTGATATGTTGAAGAAATTAGAAGAGATCATATCATTAGAAGATGGAACGCTTTTTAAAATCGTGCAGATGGAAAATCAATCTGCAGTTGCAATATGCACTCCGCTGATGCAGAGAGCTCAGAAAATACCGCAAGCGTCTGAAATGATCTTCGTAGATGCTACTGGAAATTGCGATACGCAATACCACAAAGTCTACTTTTTTGCTACACAGTCAGAGGTCGGTGGTATTCCAGTAGCATGCATAATAAGCAGCAGTCAGAAGTCAGAACTGTTTGATGCCGCCGTGAGTGCTTTACTTGATATAAGTCCTGCCCGATTGCAGCCCATCGTGATAATGACTGATGACGATCTGAATGAACGGAATGTGTTAAAAAAGTACTTTCCTAAATCAAGGTTGCTATTGTGCGTTTTTCATGTGCTGAAGGCTTCTTGGCGCTGGTTAAATACCTCTAAAAATGGAATATCGAAGCCTCACAATCAAGAATATTATCAACTTTTTCGTAATATCGTTTACGTTAACAATGACGAATGTGTCAACTTGGCGAAACAGGCTTTGGATGAAAAATGCAAAAACAATAAATTTCGAGAATATATTCAAAAAATGTACTTGCGAATAGAAGATTGGTGCGTGTTCTATAGACGAAATCTTCCGCTTAGGGGATCAGATACAAACAACTATGCTGAGGTTATGTTTCGTTTGTTCAAGGACATACCCTTAGAAAGAACAAAGGCATTTAATCTTCCTCAATTGGCTGACTTTCTGTGTACAAGTTTTGAAAGTTTTTATATACAAAGGATTCTTGATATCCTTTTAAAGCGAGTTGACAAAATTGTCCAGGAAAGATGTATGCCGAAACAAATTAATGTCATACCAACAATCGAGGAACTTGGAAATCAACAGTATCGAGCGCAAAGTTTTTGTAATACAGAAACATTTTTTGTCGTAGATATGACCATCAATATTTGCACTTGCGCTATTGGGTATAATGGCAAACACTGTAAACATCAAGCAGCAGTGATATCTAAGTTTGATATACTTTCAGCTTTTAATGTAATAACATCTCAGAATAAAGCATCTCTTTTTGAATTGGCCACCGGAGTTTCTTCGAATGAAGATGTATTTCTTCCACTATTAGTGGAAAAGTCAGATGCAATTAATAGTCATATGGAATCCTCTAAGAGCATCGTTGCTACTTCGAGCTCAAATTCAACTGCAGAGACTGAAACAATGACTATTGACATTGAACCAGATCACGATTTCACTGAAGCAATTGAAAACTTGAAATTGAAATGGAAACAACACACAGACAGTATCTTCAAGCATTTGACCAACGATCCAGTGAATTTTGTTCCAGCGGTTACATCATACCTGGAAAATGTTGAAAAATATGGAGCCGCCACTCCAGCCATGTTAAGCGGACTGTACACATATTTTAAATATAAAAGAGCCTCAGCAGTTTCACAGAGAAAAACATCAAGAAAAGGAATCAAGATAGGAGTTCAACCTACTGCGATAAGCCGCCGAAAGAGTAGAATCAGTGGAAAAAGAAAAATAGTAGGAAGGCCATCTATAGGTGACAAACCTCAAGCCAAGAAAGCTCCTCATTCGCAAAAACCTGCGTGTCGAAAGGTCAAGGATTGGGAGGCTCAAAGCAAAAAAATAGTTTAAGTTGGTCATCACATGTTTTCTTGTAAATTATAGCACCCATAACTTGAATGATAATACGGGGTGTTTTCTAAGTTAATGCATTTTTTCAAACCACGCGTGGGGAGACTCAAAAGAAAACAAATAATTATACTACCAAATTTTTTTGAAACTGGAAAATAAAGAAGATGAAGGACTTGAAAGTTGATTAATTTTTGATTACAATTACCAAACATAATACGTTCAAATTATACCTTACTATCAATACTCGCGTCCCGCCAAGTGGTTTACTTATTTTATGCCAATAACATCACACCTGCCAGTGCTGTCAATGCCGTAGGAGAGGTTTTTCTAAGCTAGCACATTTTTGCTCTATGCGGTGCCGAGTGCAGTCTTTGACAGCGCGTACCTAGCTCCCACAATGACAAATAATTCAAAATGAACTAATATTTGAAGCGTGGTTGTCCTCGGTCTATAAGTAAAATGGTCTTGACACAATTATGTTCGGTAATAATTATTGAAATCGATAATGATAATTTAAATTGAAACATTGTCTCCCTTTTGAGTTTCAAAAAATTGCTAAAGGAAAAAGTTGCTTCCTTTGAGCTGTTCTATTCATTGCTGAAAGGAACGAATCAACTTGGAAAACATCCTGTATAGCAATAAATCATCATTCTTTAATTTGTTTTCATTATGCAAGCCGTCTTTTTATGCCCATGGCTCGTAGGTACTTGTCTGGTGTCTATATAGCCGACGTACGAGAAATGAGACCGGTTGAAACGTCTGCTGTTTAGCAGTCCCCGCTCGGTGTCGCCCGAATGGACGGATTGTCGGCTGTTTAGGAATATGCGACCCGCGCGGCGGACAATCACAGGTAAGCACGGATCGGGCTTGGCCGCGCGTGAGGTCTTCCCATGGCCTGTATGAGCCTGTTCTTCAAGAGTTTGAAGATAGGGTTCCGTTTAAAAATGTCGCGTGAAACTCGGCATTTTACTTTTCGATAGGTTGACTGGTTGACAGTAGGTTTAAAATAACCAAATATAGAATAGAATATACCTAGTATGTACATAATATGTAACATGAAAACATAACATTAAGAAACAACTAGGCGGCTTCTTAGTACTCCTAATTCTAGATAACATATTACAATAGCAATCTACAGCTCACTACAAAACTAGATCATCACGAGTCGGCCCGAACGAGTTTCGTTACTTTTTACCCTTGTCTATACGGTCTAGCGGAAAGGCTCTAAGCGGTTTCGTGGTCTATACGGTTCTGGGTTTCCGATTATGGCCTCCTGGGTTCGATTCCCGTCGGTGGTTTTTTTAAAAAATATATTAAGGTTATATTTGTTTTTTTTCTAAATTTGGGTTAGTTTTGGTTCATTGAGCCCTGGAGCGAGCGAAGCGAGCAGAGGGTCATGCGTGAAATTAAGATTGACTTCGAAACTCGTTCGGGCCGATTCGTGACCTTGTTTTGTAGTGAGCTGGTAGTACATATTACATAGGAAATTTATTCCTATGTAATGTAAAAAGTAACATTTTGTTGTGTTAGAACTAAAAAATATAATCCATTGCTTTTTTTTAAATAGTATTTTATGGCTTTTTGCCGAAGTTAGCGTGCTTGTAAAATTCTCTATAGGTCTGGGTAAAATTAACTTTTATTTGTGACTTTTAATATGCTCAACTGTAAGCCTGTTTCTAGAGTCTGTCCATGCATTTTCGCAAAGCGAAAAAATGCGTTCAGTGGCCGCGTTGAATGCTGGAATGGACGCGATAAATTGAAATATCATTAGAATATTTTTTAAATTTGTGCTGGAACTAAAAATTAAATTTCATTTTTCGATGGGCGTTTTGTTTTGCGGCAAATTTGATTCTTGATTGGGACATTTGGCGTCCAGCGATAGGTCTTGGCAGAACGTATTAAAATGGAAAATGGCCCCAAAAATCAACCCTAATCACAGATAACAACAGACATCGACAGGTCGCGACAGATCAGGCCAGGCCGCACCTTTGAAGTTACCGACTTGCGGCGGATCGGACGCGCCATCACGGATCTTTCCGGGCGACCTCGGACGGCACCCTTCCCACGGCGTGTTGGCCCGAGCTGGCGCGGTCCGGCCTGTGATACCACGGGCCGTGGGAAGCCACCATAAGGGCGCAGCTTTCTATCTGGTTTATGCATTTCTTCAAAGTTATATAACGGGAAAAAAATGTTACCTACTCAAAAAACATCTATCATTATACATTTCATTATTTCCAGTAAAACAACATTATATTTAATCGTTATTTAACAACGAAGTATATAACAGTTGCTCGAAAGATCTACCCTAAAGGTCTTGGCCATATATTTAATACTTCTCTTCTAAATATATGGTCCTGGTAACAATGGCAACACCCTAACCTAAAATAAAAAATAAAGTTGTTCTAGCAACTATTACATTAAATGTAATGTTGTTTTTATTGTATATATTAAAATAAAGACGTTTCCTGAATTAGATTTTCTCGTTAATTTCGAACATCTTACGATTAAAAAAAAAACATATCGGTTACGTCACCGTCAGAAAGTCAGAAGTAACGTGAAACATTTACCACTATGGCAACAAACGGGCTGAAAATAGTCGCCACTATCAAAAACGATTGACGTGTTTCGATATTTCATTGAATAAATTGAATTTCTTCCATTTTGCTGATTTTTACTTATAAAATTATTGTCATATCCCATGTACTTTTTTTAGAAATATATTCCTAACAATATAATAATACATGCGTATATAACGTACTTTTCGATTTGCTATTGGTATAATATATGTATGTTTTAATATGAAAATGGAAGCTTAATATTTCTAAATAAATATACCTAGTTTACTGAACTGTATTCGATAATTGCCCATCTCTATATAATCGCAAAAAGTATATCATACCGTCGCGACATCTGTTCGCAGTAGATGCCAAATGTACCGGCGATTCAGTTAAATGAAATGTAAAGTAAACTGTGTCTTGGAACGGCTACACGTGTTGCTCGCGGGGAGGAGTTTATCTTTAGGACCAATGAACTGCTTGTGGTCCAACGTGCTCTGAAGCCCTCTATCGGTTTGGTCCAAAACTAACAAAAAGTGTTAAGGTTTTTAGTCCATAAGGTTGACTAACTATCTCCTTTATTCAAACAACGATATTAGTCATATGAACCGGTTCCGATACTTTATAACTAATTTTAATGTGTTTGGTTAGTTGTCAAAATTCGGTTACTTTGGGTTAGTTTCAACTTACTTTAATATTTTTAATCTGTTCCGATACGTTTTAGCCCTTTTTGGTGCTTTTAGTTACTTTTGGTTAGTTTTTCAATCAACTTTCAGTTACTTTCAGTTAGTTCCAATTTATTTTAGTTATTTGAATCAGTTCCGATACGTTATAATCAAATTTAATGTTTTTGGTTAGTTTTGGTTAGTCGTTAAAATTCCGTTCGTTTTGGTTAGTTTTAACTTAATTTAATTTTTGTAACCTGTACCGGTACGTTTAAGCCCGTATTGGTTACTATTGGCGAGTTTTGGTTAGTCATTCAATCAACTTTCGGTTAGTTTCAGTTAGTTCCAATTTATTTTAGTCATTTTAATCGATTCCGATACCTTATAAATCAAATTTAAGTTTAAGTAAATAAACTAACACGATCTCTCACGCGTATGATGTCATGTGTCAAATGTAGCATGCACTTTTTCACGATTTAAGGCCCTATACCTACTAGGATAATAGAAACATTTTCAATGTTAAAATAAATAAAATTAAAAGAAAGTTAAAAACAAGCTTTTATTTAAATGCACTAAAAGAAGAAAATAAAATTTTACGTAAATCAAACCCATTATTTTGTTAAACATTTTTATATCATATAAAAATGTTTAATGTTACAAAATAATGGGTTTGATTTACTCCAAATTTTATTTTCTCTTTTTAGTGCATTTAAATAAAAGCTTGTTTTTAATTTTTTTTTACTTTTATTTGCATAGCAAAATCACAAATTCAGTAAATATTATATTTTCATTTATAAAACTTAGATTCGTAGTATATAATAAAAGCCATTTTGAATCCGCCACCTAAAATTTTCAAAATCTGATAAAAAATGTATATTCCTTGTCCCTAAAAAGCCCCTAATATCAATTTTAAACGATATCGGACATACTTTAAAAGTAGCGCCTTCACCACTAATCTTTAAAGGGAGGGGGAAGTGTAAGCAACACCATTGTCTTTAGAAGAATAAACAATGGCAACACCATAGTTTTATATTTTCATTTCAACTACAAACGCATACCAAAATTTGAAGCCAATTGAATATGTAGAAGTCAGCTAAAATTGACTTGCAACATTTAACACAAAATCGGCCATGTTGAATCCGCCATTTTATATTTTCAAAATCTGATACAAAATTCAAATTCCTTGTCCCCAAAAACCCCCATATACCAATTTTAAACGAAATCGGACATGCTTTAAGTAGTGCCCCTACCCTACCCTTCAAAGGAAGGGGGGGTGTAAGCAAGACCATAGTTTTATATTTTCATTTGAACTTCAAACGCATACCAAATTTGAACTCAATTAAGTATGTAGAAGTCAGCTAAAATTGACTTGCAACATTTAACTCAGTATCGGCCATGTTGAATTCGCCATTTTGAATTTTCAAAATGTGATAGAAAATTCATATTCCTTGTCCCCAAAAACCCGCATATACCAATTTTAAACGGAATCGGACATACTTTAAGTAGTGCCCCCTCCCCTACCCCTGAAAGGGGGGTGGTGTAAAGTTAACAACATTATAATATTGTATTGTCATCGGAACTGTAAACGTGTAGCAAATTTCAAGTCAATCGGACATTTAGAAGTAGTTTAATTCAGCTTGCAAGATTTGACTACAGACAGACCCACAGGTGAAAGTAAATAAAAGCTTGTAATATAAGAGTTGCTAAAAACACAAAAGGTCATGAGAAAAATTCGCAATTATTAAAACATAAACGGATTTTTGCTCACGCTAGTGGTGAGGGGCATTTTATTTTTGCCGTACTTGTTTTCTTTTCTCACTATTGTCTTTATCCAAATTTAGGTAAATAACAGAATTTTAATAAAGACATATTTGTTGAACCGACGTGTAATTGAAAAACTGCATATTATTAAAAAATTATTATAAATCTTACCTGACAGGGTCTTTGGAGCATCTAAAAAATGATAATCCTTCACCCACGTTTATAATGCAATTATCCGCACAACAATATCTCGCCTTGTAGCGATCTTAATAATTATTTAATTCAACGCGACCCAACAGTACAGAATATCAAGGCGTTTGCACACTGACCTTAAATAATTCTCCCTCGTAGTGTAGCCACCGCTGGCCGTCAACGAGATTGATCCGGATTCGCTTCGAAGGTAAAAACTGTCGGCGAAATTGGAAATTTGTCTCGAGTGAACCTACCATATATACTTATTTATACCGTGGCCGAACTTTATAATCCCTTTATGGTATGGAAACTTCATACTTGACTGAATTCCATACTGTTTCTACTTCAGTTATACTATAATATTGTTAAGTACATCAATGCCACATTTATAAATATATATTTATTATCTCAAAAACTGATACATTATTTAATTATTATAATTTACTTAATATTAATACTGCAATAATTCTATTTATCAGAGGAAAAATATGGTTTTACTTAATTTGTAAGTATAAGTACAGAATGCATTTAACACATGTGAATAGCTACAGGTTGGTATTTGTCCCGGAAAAAAGGTCCAAGGAGCAATTGTTTGGGAAGTTTCTGGAAAATTTAAGCGAGCAGTTATTTTACAGTCCAAATCGTCTTCCAAACCTCAGGAAGACGTGGTCGACATCTTGCCTTTTGGCATTCAAGTTGGTGTTCCGTTCATCAACTAATCTTCCAGCAACTGGAAAGAAAAAAAAAATAGTTTTAATATTACATCACGAAGAAAATTTAGAAATACTGTTTCAGATTGTCATTAAGTTTGATAACAGGCGAATAATTAGAATTGTAAAATCTATTTTTTTAAAATTAGTGAATAGATCATGTAGAGATGCGCAGGGAAAAGTGGGATACATTGAAAAGTTTCATATTTATTTTAAATTCGCAAATTGTGATTTTTAAGTACAACCTTTTATTGGCAAATCCCTATTTTTTTCTTTTAACTAAACTGTTAAAAATAGGAGCATATTAAATAGCTTAACTGTAAAAAGTAGGGACGTGCGAATAAGGTTTATTTCGAAATTTATCTGACTTTCAACGAAATGACTATCCATCGTCCGTAGAGCATTTTGATTCAAAACATCACATTTTCAGGCTTCCATAATTTCATTTCGTTAATTATAATTTCATAAACTCGATCAGGCAGGATTAACCCATGTATTTGCGGTTGTCCTATTGTTATAGGCAGGCGATTTATATTTTTCATTCTCAGAAGTATCTATTGATGGCTGCTGTTTTCTGTTTAATATATCAAGTGTTATGGATTTCCAGTTCATCCAGACGTATCAAATGCGACAGTTCCCGATGGAAGAATTTTTTAGAGGAAACATTTTTACAGAATATTTTTGAAAATGCGGCAAATATGGAAAACGTGTTATTCAGTTTATTTATTCACCGTCTATTTTTTGATACAAAACCACAATTCTATACTATCATGCTAATATTCGAGCTGGAATTTTCGATTATAATAAGTCTATTATACAGACATATTTTCCACTCAAATGATAAAGTGATTGAAAGGTAATTTATATTATATGTTCGGGAATTTACGACGAAAGCACAACAAAACTTTTGGAAGTTTTCTAAATTGTATTATATTTAATAATATGTTAAAAGTATTCGTGGTAAGAAAGAGAATGTAACTTAGCACTTTAATTAATGAGTTTAAAAAAAATATTTTTACAAGGTGAAGTATTATAATAAACAATTTTTGGGATGATTGTATTTTCATTAATTAACTTAAAATATCCATATTAAACAAATATGTAACTCTTCAAGCAAAAATGTGTGCCAACCTAAAAAGGAATTAATTATTTAAGGCAAAAGGACAATTAGCTTGCATCTGTCTTAAATGCTTTGATTTAAATCTGAGATTTTAGACATTTGGCACCTTTCTCGAAAGTGGCTGCGGGTGGAAAATTGATATTTGCACATTGTTAGAGAACTATTGGAGGTCGCCGATGATCAATTGTTTTTACAACCCGAATTTTCGATTCCGAGTTATTACGTCAAAAGTGCGATTTTTCAACATTTTGCTCCGATATTGTCGCAAAAATTACTTAATTCTGCTGAAATTTTCTGGATACATTCTTTTTGGCCTTAGTGGTTTGGTGAGAATCGGAAAATGGCAAAAACAAATTTTTGGGCGTGCATATTTTTAAAAAGGGGTGACTTTAGGTCGTTCCAGCATTGACATATTCGCAAGAATCAAAAAAACCGAGACGACAGTTGAATCGGGAATTTATAAAAAAAACTCTCTAAATGCTTCTGACTTTTGAAGGAAATTGCCAAAACATCAATTTATAGGTAAAAAAATGCAGGTTTCTATTTTTGTCGAGAAAAATAATGTTTTTTAAGGAAAAGTTGATCACTTAACGAGAATATGCGCCAAAGACCCTACAAAAGACTACTTTACAAGTGATGATGCCTTTAATACAGAGTGAGCTAATTAAACTTAAACTTTTCGCCATTTTTAGTTTCGAAACTAACAAGAGATATGTCATTTAAAGTCGTATTTGGATTTCTCTCAACATTTTGTCAATCCCTGTAATATGTTAATTCGAATAATCATCCGGCTAACTGACTGCCAAATTGATAATAAATATGGATTATGTCGACCTATATACTTATATTTAGTTTTGATGCATGCATTTCCATCGGCGGCGTAGCTCAGATGTCAGAGCGCTCGCTTAGAAGAGATCCGAGATCCAAAATTATAATAATGAATTTCGAGAGAACTGGAAGAGCTACGGAGTCGAAATTTTTATGGCAGGACTACCTTTGGCTATATGAGGGTACCGGGGCTCTAATTTAAGGGGGTATTTTGGAAAAAAAAATCGTTTTTTGCCGATATCTCTGCAACAGAGCCTCGGATCGAACATCTGACAAGCAATGACTCTGTGAACGTCGGGGGGGAAATAATATATCCATCCCCCCAACTCCCCGGACGCTTATTTGCATCGAACGTACGAGATCCTGACTTTTTATACCGCGACTATAGTATAAATGTGCAGGCTTTTCATATTTTGGGTTAGTTTGGGTTGCAGCGTTGCCAGAGTTGGTACAATTGTACAGATCTGGTACGATCTGCATACATCTGTACATTTTTGAAAACTCTAGTATACTTTACTTATTTCAATATCTGCTAAATATTTCATGGTCGAGATCAAGAAAAAAATACTAAAATTTAAACAACATCACACCATCCAGCATTTTAAAAATAGTCGTAGAAAAAGTATAGTACACTACTTGAATGATAATATGTTTATTACAAACTCGTGCGATTACAGTCCTCGTGCAGTAATCTTTCTATTTTGTAATAAACTAGAATTGAGGAAACTTTCATAAATAGTTTTCAAAATTGGTTTTTGTTACAATCGAATTGAACCAAAATCTACCAAGATTCTAAATAAAAGTAAAATACATCGTCATTCTTGGCTCAGATGTCAAATCGACTATACTCGACGCGCCGAACAGATTCACCAATCGCGAAAACAATTCGTCTGATTTTATGATTGAATGGACCCAATGTTTTGTTTTTCATTTCGATTTTTCTTATCCATAATACAAAAAATAAAAATAGAGTGTGTTAATCAAAGTTCCTATGTTTGGAATCAATGAAATCATAAAATAAGAAGAATTATTGTATCCGTGTTTTCCGTCTTTGGTGAATCTGTTCGGCGCGTCGAGTATAGACTTAATATCAGTAGAGATGACCAGAAGTTCCTGAAATCCTTGGGTCTAATATTGAGGGTATGATGTCTTCAAGTGAAAAGATTGAAGTTGTTGTTCTTGACAGCCCAATAGTAAGTTTTCAATAGCATACCTACAAACTAATTTTTGATATATCAGAAAGTTATATTTACATTGAAGGCACATTTACACCAAGTGATGCCACAAAACCGTGTTACTTGTTTAATAATGCCCTCGCTTTCCTCTTGGATGAAAATCGCTATGAAATGGGTGGAGAACAAGTGACTGTGGTTCGCAAGCCAGGAGTAAGAACAACATGAAAAACAATGGCATCCTTTGGATCTACACAATTGAAAACATTGTATTCTTGCGGATGGGCTGTCGGCCAAAGCCATGTTTTTTTTCTGGAAAATTACCATTAAAATATTTGATTGGTTTTGCCGAACCTACGTTCGATTCTCGTTATGTAATATACTATTTCATACACAGGCGAGGGTGAGGGCGAACCTTATCTATCGCTTCCCGAACAGCTTTCTTGGTCTAAAATCGATACGATCCACGCAGTTATGCTTCTTAGTAGTTGCCGGGTTATGACATACTTTCACAGATGGCGCTTCCGCTTTTATTCCGCTGGTTGTATATGCCGGGCTTGGTTGAAATGTGTTTCCCTTTGCAATTGCAACTTCCGGTTTTCTGGTTAAAGAAAAAGTTAGAGCCTGCTATACGGTAATGACGGTATATTTGAAAAATAACAAAAAATATTTGGCGACGCTGCCCCCGGTAGCGCCTCCGAGCGGAGGGCTATGCATTAAGTGTTCAAATATTTGGAGAAATGTAACGGGGAGTAATCTAGCTAATATTTATATAGATAACATTTATATTACAGTCACGCTATAAAAAGCGGTTTACTGGACGCTCGATACAGAAATGCTCCCCAGACACCCAAAAATTTTCGAAAAAAAATGGGAAAAAATTTAAACAAAATCGTATACAATTGTTCGGGAAGTTAAGCAAGGTATTATAAAACGAATTAAGAAAAAATAAATAGGCGAAGGACTTCAGCTACGAAGTGGGATGGCAAAAATGAGAAGACAAAAAAATGCTTAAAGAATGGAAGAAAAATTGAAAAAACGTAAAAAAAATGTTCGGAAAGTTAATAAAAGTATAATAAAACGAAATAAGAAAAAAAATTATAAAAAACACAAAAACAAAAGATTGTTCGGAAAGTTAATAAAAGTATTATAAACCCAAATAAGAAAAAAAATCTAAAAAAACTCTTTCGGAAAGTTAATAAAAGTATTATAAATCGAAATAAAGAAAAAAAATTATAAAAAAGTTAGAGAAACGCGAAAATAAAAGTTGAAGAAAAAGAAAAGAAAAATAAAAAAAGGTGTCAAAACCAGGGTCACAAGTTAAGAAAAAAGATTTTAAAAAATGAAAACTCAATTCCTTATATCTCTCTCAGAAGTTTTACTTCAGTAGTGTTTTTTTTTTAAATATTAATCTAGCCTTACTGAAGTTTTTGCTTCTGTCTTGTGGTCTTAAGTACACATCGTTCTTATATTTAGCTTTGAACTTTGAGTTCTATGGAATGAGTTTTAATAGTCGTTCTACTCCATTTTGAGTCAAATGTGCGATTTTTCAAAATTTCGCTTTGACACGCGATAACTGTTGAAATAAAATTTTCTGAACAAATTTTTTTGACCCAATTGAAACCGGTGACAATCGGAAAATGACAACCATTTGTTGTGGGCGTTTATATTTTAAAAAAAGGGGTCACTAGCGCCGAAAAAGTCGCAAAAATCGAAAAAAAAACGACGACAGTTGGATAATGAATTTCTGAGAAAAAAAAACTCTAAATGTTACTGATTTTTTAAGGAAAATATAAAAACATCAATTTATACGTGAAAAAATTAAGGTTTTTATTTTGTCGAGAATTTTTTTATATAAAAAAGTTGAGAACTTACCGAGAATCTGCGTCAAAAATCATACACAAGACCACTTTGTAAATTATGATATTTTTTCTACAGCACGAGCTAATTAAATTTAAACCTTTCGCCATTTCGAATTTGACATTAACAAGATTCTTCAAATGGCATTGGAAACTATTGCATTCACACCTGAAAAGGTTGAGTCAGCTATAAACTCTCTAAAACCCCCTCCAGCCCAGGAGACAATGAGATTTCTTCCATCTATCTCATTAAATGTGCCTCCTGTCTTTCAAAGCCCCTTTCCACTATATGAATAACATTCTGAGAGAGGATAATCTGCCCAAAAAATGGAAGTCTGCCATAGTGGTGCCTATCTACAAAAAAGGCAACAAGCAACTGCCACAGAACTACAGGCCCATCAGCTTAACAAACATTATGTGCAAAGTTATGAAAAAAATCATTGTTCAGTAAATGACACCCTTTTTTCTGGCAAATAGAACTGTTCCTCCGAGTCAGCATGGCTTTCTCCCTGGAAGGTCAATCCTCACTAATCTGCTGTCAAGACTACAGGATTGGACGCTGGCCTATGACAATGCTAACCCAATTGACGTTTACTGGTCTTTGAGAAGGCTTTTGATAAAGTACCATTTACACGATTATTCTAGAAGTTAAACCATTATGGAATACGAGGCCAGCTGTTATCTTTTATAGCGGATTTTCTTCAGGAAAGAACCATCCATGTCAGAATAGGTACAGCTTCTTCTCAGGCTTGTGACGTGCTGAGTGGAGTTCTTCAGGGATCAGTGTTGAAACCTTTGTTATTTTTGGTTTACATCAACAATCTGCCAAATATCCTAAAGACTAACATCTACTCATTTACAGATGACACAAACTGCCACTGCAATCCCTCCACTCACTCTGATGATCTCCAGCATGACATTGAGGTCATTAAATATTGGACCTTAACATGGCAAATGCCTCTTAATGACTCCAAATGCACCATACTTCACCTTGGGCGTAGTAACCCAAATTATCACTATCTTATTGGGACTGCTGAGGTCAGCGTTGTGGCAGAACAAAAGGACTTGGGGATTATTATAACAGAAAACCTTAAATGGGAAGCACACATTAATATTATAATTAAAAAAAAACCAACAGCTCGATATACCTCCTAAGCAAAGCTGTCCAAAATTTGTCTCCCGAAATCAAGTTACATAAGCTACATAAGCCCTACATAAGACCAAGACTCAGTGTGTGTGTAGTCCATATTATGTTAAAGACATTGATGCTCTGGAAAGAGGTCGGGGAAGAATGACTGTATCATTGCGAGAATTGTCTTATGAACAGAGGCTGAGGCTACCAACATTATACCAAAGAAGGCTTCGTGGTGATCTGATTGAAGCATTCAAAATAATTAGTGGTCATTACCAGTGTGATCTGGACATCTTTCAGTTTTCCGAAAATCAACGACTGAGAGGCCACAGTCAGAAGCTCTGCAAGAAAAGATGCGCCAAACTACTTCGTCGAAACTTTATCTCCAACTGAGTGGTGTACAGTTGGAATCGTCTTAGTGTAGAGACTATAAACTCAACAACAATTAATCAGATTAAAAATCGACTCGATCGTGACATGATGAATTGAGGCAATGTTTTCATTCACTATATGCTGTGATAACCTCTGGTAGACGTTATATTGTGATAGAGAAAGCACTGTGATGCATTTGAAATAATGCAACAGCTTCATTAGGTCTTCCGCTTACTGTTGCCAATCCATAATAATTATAATAATAATAAAAAGATATATGAGGTATTTAAAACCTTGTCTAATTTTTCTGTTTATTTTGCCAGTCCGTGTAATATTTTATATTTTAATTTGAATAATCATGTTCCTAACTGACTGTCAAATTTACAATGCATTTGTGTTATGTCGGTTTATATACTTATATTTAGTTTTGATGCAGCGCCTACAAGAACTCTTTTTATTTGTTTTAGTTTTTTAATTTTAATCTAACCTTCTGTCGGTATGTACACACCGTTCTTATATTTAGTTTTGCCCTTTGAGTTCTATGGAATGAACCATATATAGTATATTAATAGTCGTTCTACTCCATTTCAGTTTCATATAATTCTCTCAACTCTAAAAATTTAAGAAAAAAGCCCGCATTTGATATGATATGTCAAAGGCGCATCAGTACGAACTCTCAAATTTAATAAAAAGTTTGGAAAACCTTTTTTGCGGCGATTGTGTAGGTATTTCTATTTAAAAGACAGATACAACTTTTAAAGCATAAATGTGTAAACTAATATCCTGTTAAAAATCTTTTATCGCATTTACGAAATGAACATTTTTTAACTTTCTAAAAGGCATATTAATAGGTGACCAAATTTCCAACTTTGCCTTGATTTAACTGACGAAAATTTGCAGAACAAACTTTTGGAAGTTTTCTAATTTATATTATATTTGATATGTTAAAAAGTATTCGTGGGTATGCTTGGGCTAAGAAAAATAAGGTAACTGATACTGAATTTGATGCTGCTTAGCACTTTAATTAATGAGTTTTAAAAAATTATTTGTTACAAGATGTGATACGCAAGGTGAAGTATGTATGGCCTTTCAATTTTGATAAGCACTTTTTTGGGATGGCTGTATTTCCAATATTAACGTAAAATATCCATATTAAAAAAATATGTAACTTTTTACGCATAAATCTGGACCAACCTAAAAAAGCATTAATTATTAAGGGTATAAGGAATATCAGTTTGCATCTGTTTTGACATTTAAAAGTCAGATTTCAAATTTCTGTATTTAATATGTTTAGCTTTGACTCTTGAGTTCTACTACATTTTTTTGGAATGAGCCATAGAGAGTGGTATGAGATACAGCCGTGACATATACGGTCAGAGCAATATTAGCCACAATAATTGCGGTCGGTGAAGATTATTTGTAGGATTTTCACAAGAAAAATAATCTAGAGAAGGATGGTTACTTCCCATAAGAGCCTATGTTCACTTACTATCGCCCGGTGTTCCGAGGCATCGTCGTCGCTGTGACGTTGCTGCGCGACGAACGGCCTTCGATTTGCCATTGCTGTCATTGCGTCTTCTATGTTTTCGTTGTGTTTATAGTTTTTTTTAGTGATAATTTCGGATATTTTAAAACCATTGATAGATGTGTGTTGGTGCTTTGAACATTGAGAAACTTGATACTTATTATATTTTTCGTTTGATCCTAAAGAAAATCCGATAAATTGAGTATTAAAGCAGTGACACGCTATTTAGGTTTTAAACAATATTTTTAAAAAAGTAGCTATGTTCACGTACATACACTGGAAAGTAATTCTTGGTTAAGTTCCTTAGACTGTGACCTTACTTATCACGTTAGAATATCATAAATATATTATGTCATACACTATGGAAGAGCGTGTCCAATCATATGTTAACGAGTTTTCATTCATAAACACCCATGTTATTAGCATTATAAATGTAACACTTACAAGTTAATACACACGAATTATAAAATTAAGACTCAAATGAATTTTATTTTCCATAATTTGACAATAAAATGTCTAACGATGAGCGCCACAATAAGATTACTATTTTGAATATCAGTAATCATGTACAGGGTGGCTCGAATTTGCGTCTATGTATAGGGATCTCGAAATAGGTTAATTTTAGTTAGTTTGGGTTAATTTTAGCTAGTTTGTGTCAGTTGGGATTGATTTGTTATTCCACTTTATGAAAGATGCACTTGAACTGGGACATATATATTTTTGAAAAATGAAGAAATTTAGTCGAGTTACCACACTCGAAGAAAATCTAAAAGTTACACAATCCTTTTATGAAATGCGTTTTAAAATGCATCAAAGTCAACAGTAACCATGTTGAACATTTGTTATTTGCAAAGTAACTTTTAATTCAAATAAACACTTCTTTAGCACTGGTGTGAGTTGAGACTCGAAGGAACGAAACAGTAAAAAGAGATCTATAGAAGGTAGCCT
>JAEQML010065381.1:0-21040 GCA_016904865.1 Pissodes strobi | reverse complement strand
CTTTAAAACATTACAGGCATTTATATTCTTTAGAAGTCATCCTATAGGATTTATAACTTTCATATATTACCGAGTCCTATATTTAGTTAAGTTTGGGAACCAGTAAGTCTCAATGTGTTTTTCTTCTCAATTCTATTTTTCAGCTTAACTTACCTGATTTTTTTCTCCTCTGCAGTATATTCCCTTTGTTTAGTAGTTGCTAATGATTGAGATTCAAGAAGCTTGGCCAATTTTTCATTTAAGTCTTCACTAGAAGCTTTTGTAGGAGTAGGCTCTTTCGGTTTTAGTGATTGCCATTTTTCCAAGATTTCATTACATATTTTATTTATATCACTATCCTAAAAAGAAAACTTTAATATAAGTGACCAGTTAAAATTTTATTTAGCATGCTTTAAACCATTGTTAATTTATAAATAAATAGTTAAAAATATGACTTATAGACAGAAACAGAAAATAATAGGGTTTCTGATTATCTGATAACAGCTTAAAGCTAAAAGTATAATATAAATCGTCCTCGTACCATTCGGTTTGACTTATTCACAACTATGCCTTTAAAGTTCACAGCATCATTCAAATAGGTACACTATAATAATTAAGCTTATTACAATAATTCCACATTACTGACAGATAACGGGAAGATATTTTTAGTTAAAATTAATGTTGTTGCGTTTGTATAAGAATTACCTAAATATAACCTGATCATACAAATTGGGACTTAATTAATCTCAATAGTTCAAGCTATAAATTAAAACTAGTACATAGTATAGGAACCTAGAGAACTACAGCAACTGGTGAGATAAGCTATTGGCACTTCTTTTAAGTACCTACTTACATTTTCTACAATTTCTGCCAATATCCCCTGCAGGGCCTCAACTTTTTCGTCAGAAGTATCATCGCTATCAAGTATACTTTGAATATAGGATCCAAAAACCGTTTCGTCCGTATTAAGTTCTTGTAGTTTTTTGTCGAGCCAACTCGTAAATTCAACGCTTTCAAGCACCGCTGTGGCCATTTTCAGTTTTCACCAATGTCCCACAAAGCACTACTTTACGTTATATGTTCCCTCTCGCCGAATATTCATTTAAAAAAAAAGAAATTGGTAGTTTTAAAATTTGACAAGATAAAATTGGGGTTAGAAATCTTCTTCTTCTTCTTCTTCTACGTAACTACGTTACGTAATGTGGCTTTCACCGGTTGGTATTCAGCCATCTCCAAGTTATATAATTGTTCGGGCGCGCGCAACACGCATCTGGGCGTAGCCCATACCCATTATTTCATTTTGTTTATTTACTTATTTATTGTTATCATTTTTTTTAAAGACAGGATAGCAGTTAGTATTAAACAGAACAACAAATGTAAGTCTAGGAATTGGATAACATGGGGAATATTCATTTAGGGATTAATTAATATTTTGATTTTGACTTTTTATTATTATTTTTTTTTTATTTCCGCGACTACCGATCAAAACATAAATAGTTTGGCTTCTATTTTCCCATATTCTAAATTGTGACTTTACAGATTCAATTTATTTTCCCTTAAATAATTAATAATGATCTTTTGGGCATCGAAATTCCTGGTTTGTAAGAGGGTGTGTATTGAGAAAGGGCTAGTGATTCCCAGTTTAGACAATGCTTGATAAATACTTTTATTAGTTAATGGGCATTCCAGGATCAAATGTTGGAGGGAACCTACCTCTCCACACTCACAATTCGGATCCTCCTTACATTTTATTTTATGTAGATGTTGTGGAGTAATACAATGTCCGGTACGCATCCTTATTATTGTTGTTATATGTCTCCTGTCGACATATTCCATTTTCTTACACCAAGGACTGTTTAAAAAAGTTGACTGTACCTCAGTGGCGGCTATTCAGCGGAAGTAGGGGAAGTGCCACTTCCTCAAGATAATGTAATTTAAAGAAATGCAATTCATTCATTCATCAGTAAAATAATATAGTTTAAGATTCAATGATAAAATGTTCTTAGTTAAGGAATAATCTGTTTCCCGCTACCCTTCTAATAACTAATAATTCAATTATTTTCAAATATTAAAATCAAAGCTTCATAAAACAAGAACAAGAATCTCGCCACCTGCACATTGCCCGTTAACTCCACTATTGAAGAATAGAACAGAGATGAACCCATATGAAAATGTCTATTTCTTTTCGCGTACGCGCCGATAGCAATGACAATTTCATTATCATTTGTGTAGAACTTTACGGAAGAGGTATCGCTCGAGAGCCGTCGAGTCATCAAAAGTATAAGCGCAACTAGTTGGTTGCCATGACAACGATGACGTCGTAATGGTCGTACATTTGTTTGGTTTGCAAGGATTGGAAGAGCTGGCGGTAGCACTTCCATCCTCAGATCAACGCGAAAGCACGTTGTTTCGTTTATTGCGAGTTTATTAGGGGACACTCCGCCGTGGATTCTTGGAATTATTTTTAATTTTCATTCAACGGTTGATCCATTATAGTATTATACAAGAGATATTTTCTATATATTCTAATTTTAGTGTGTTATTCGTAGACATTTGTATTAGCAACAAAATGATTTGTTGCTAATACACTATGAATATATTTTATTTTTTGATGATTTATCTAAGAAATACCGGTAATAATTATTAACAAATTTTGGCAGTTTGGGCGTGGACCCCAAAAAATTTCGCTCTGCCCTCTATCGAATATCGATGTCGGCAGCTCTTCCCCACTTTTCAAAGCCGCGAGCCGCCACTGCTGTACCCATAGAAATAGGACTCCTAGAAGGCTGATAGAGTGAGAAGTCCCTCACGGAGAAAGGGAGAAAACAATAGGGGTTGGGTGATAATACGCTTGCGCGGGTATGTAAATAAGGACCTTATATTTACTTGCTTACATGCAGTTTATATAACAACACCGTTGCCAAACTAGGAGAAATTTACCGTTTTATGTGTATTTTAATTAGATGACTACTGAGAAACGTGGGAAGTAAACCCGGAAACGGAATTTTTTTAAATCTGTTTCATATTATAAATTTACTCTAATATTTTCGAAGTATATGTTGCTAAGATTATTGATTATGTTAATAATTTTTGTGTTACGTTAAAACCTAGTAGGTACTTTACATATCTTATACTTGGCAACGTTGCGAGATTGCAAGGACGTGGACCCGATCGGACGCCATCATGAATTCTTGTTTTCTTTGCTTTTCGACTTTCGATGTTCAGTTTTGTAAAGAGTTCTTGTGTTTTTTTATTATTGCCGTGTGTTTGATAGTACTATAATTGGTTTTCGGTGTCATTTGAGAAAAATTCCTTCAACTTAATACTCAACATGCCCTTATACAGACAGGCACGCGCAAAAGCTACGAAACTCAGCGTTTCTGTCTTACACATGGATATTTTGTCTATCTTCCTTCGTGAGTAGATCTGCTTATATACTCTTATATATTAGCCTTCTAGGAGTCCTATTTCTATGGCTGTACCCAGTGTTACCAGATCTACTATTTTTATAGTAGATCTACTATTTTTGACCTTTGGCTACTATTCTACTTTCTTAAAGGTAAATTCTACTATTATTTAGAGAAAAACAGAATACTTGAATAAATATCCTAAAACTACAAGAAAAAATAAAAAAATTAAACAGAAATCTTTAAATTCTAACATAACATCTTAATTATTTTTGTGAAGTGGAATTTCGTTGCTCTTTTTAAGCAGTTTTAAAAGATGGCACCACCACCACTAGTTCTATATATACACATAAGGGATTAAAACAGAGTTTTATCCACAATACCGAAACAGAATATTTATTCGCGTCTATACACAGGAATATTACTTTGGCTTCCTGGCTTCCGCATGCGCATAATACGAGTGACGAATCAATCAACGCCACCTACACTACAAATATCTCAATTACCAATGTCTTTACGATGCAGCGCGTTCTTCCCAAGCGGCCTAGTGGTGTAGTGGTTAGGGCAGTGGTGTAGTGGTTAGGGCATTTGCTTGTCATGTGGGCGGCGTTGGTTCGATTCCCGTCGGTGACAATGCGTTTTCTTTCCTACCTTTTTTAAGAAAATGTTTGCTTTTTTTATTTACTTTAGCTTGGGTTAGTTTCAGTTAATTGTGTTAGTAAGAATATGTTTGCTTTTTTTAATTTGGGTAAGTTTGGGTTAGCTTGAGTTAGTTTCAGTTAGTTGGGTTAGTAAGATTATGTTTGTTTTTTTTTTAATTTGGGTTAGTTTCAGTTAGTTTTGTCTGGTTGCGCCCCGGAGCGAGCGAAGCGAGCGGAGGGCCATGCGTCAAGTCCTAGACACTTATAAACGACCGTACCCATACTCTGCACATGCGGAAGCCAGGGAGCCAAAGTGATATTCCTGTGTGTAGACACGAGTAGAATATTTGCACATCATCAGGAGATGATTAATCATCTCCTGATGATGCTAACATGGTTAGCGAAACGCGCGTCGAGTGCAAATATTCTGTTTCGGTATTGTGGATAAAACTCTGTTTTAGTGCATGTTGCCGAAGGTTCCAAACCCCAACGTATATAAGGGATTGACCGGCTCGTTCTTTGAATCGTTTAAATGTCATTAGCATGTTACTTACGACTTGTCACTTGTGTGTCTGTGTCGGCGTGTTTACTCGGCCCGACTGAATAACAGGTGTTATTTTATTAGTTTACTGTTAGTGGTTAGTGGTATTAGTTCTGCTTTACTTCAGTTTTACCATGAATAGGTATGTTTTTTTAAAGCTAGACAGTGAATTTGTAATCTACTATTTTTTTAGTCAATCTACTGTTTTTTTTACATCAATCTACTACCTAACTGTAAAACTGATCTGGCAACACTGGCTGTACCTGTTTATAGAATTTTCCCTTGTGTTGCAATGTTTCCGCCCAGTAAATTTTCCATTTATTATTATGCTCCTCTTTCAAGTGTGGCATAAACTCTTGATAATTTAACTTCAAATTTGGTTCCACATTGAGACCTCTTCCTATGTTAGCTAAGGTATCCGCCATTTCATTTCCCTTGATTTGGACGTGACTTGGTATCCACCCTATTTTAATTTGAAGGCCCATCTCATTAGCGTTAATGATTAATTGTCTGGTACCCATAGCAACTTGATCTCTATCCTTATTCAACCCTGTTTTCCATATTTTTTGTAAAGCACTCTTCGAGTCTGATAGAATGATAGCTTTACTTATATGCTTTTCAATACACAAGGAAACTGCCTTTTGTATCGCCATGATTTCTGCAGTCCATATCTGAGTGTATTTGTTGAGTTTCGACGAAAAAGCTACATTTGCCCACTTACAATAAACTCCCATTCCAGTTGTGTTGGTATTTTTTATCTTTTGACGCATCAGTAAAGAACCAGTGATATTCTTTCCATTTATCCATTTCTCTATTGAACTCATATCGGGCTGTTATCGGATCTTTTTTGATTTGCAGACTTATTGTGGGCACGGGCTTGAATTGATTCATGAAATCAAATTCAAAACAGGGTAGTGAGTTATGTGACCTTATTAAATTTTTGAAATGTTTAATATCCTTATATTGTTCAATTAGACAAGGCGTAGTTTGATATTTTGTACTTTTGTTTGGGGTTTTCTCTTTTCTCCTACCTCTTTCTTGTTTGATTTTTGGCTCTGCTCCTTACGGGAAATTCGCCAGCTCATTAGGGGCACAGAAAAAGGGGGGACATTTTGTTAGGGGTGTCCGTGAGCCAAGACGTTGCCCATACCACATCAGAGAGCTTCAGAGTTGCGCGCGCATCACATTGATGAAAAAAAAAAAAGAAAAAAGAAACAAGTATTGCACTTCACGCATGACCCCAAAATCCGTACGGATTTTGGTATGACCCTGCGCTAGCTATGGGGGGCGAGATTTGCATTTAAAGATCCTTTACACCAATAGTGCACTATGTAAAAATCGATCTCTCCGATTGGTCGATCCATCTCGTATTACGCTATGTCTGGTGGTGCAGAAGTTTATGCTGCTGGGTGTCACCTAGATGGCCGAGGTTCGAACCCCGTTGCTATTTTTTATTTTTTTCTTTAAGATTAAGTTTCTAAACAGTTTTTTTCTTGATTTTGGGTATGTCTTGGGTTAGTTTGGGTTAGCACCTGGTTAGTTTCCTTTTCTTGAGCCCCCGTAGCGAGCGAAGCGAGCGGAGGGCAATTCGGATCGACCAATAGGAAACGCCGATTTTTATATAGTGCACTCTTTGTGTAAAGGATCTTATAA
Source organism: Pissodes strobi (assembly GCA_016904865.1). Classification (NCBI taxonomy): domain Eukaryota; kingdom Metazoa; phylum Arthropoda; class Insecta; order Coleoptera; family Curculionidae; genus Pissodes; species Pissodes strobi. Next base: position 14,819 of record JAEQML010065381.1, on the reverse strand, counting down.
CGCGCGAGATTTTAGTTTATAGTGCACTTGTGAACGAGAGGCGCGTGATTGGCTAGCTACGTGAGGTGACGCATGTCTTCGCGATGCAATCAGTTGTTTGAAAGTCATCAGATGATCTAGGGGTCTGCATGGTTGGTCTTCTCTTGGGCGACCCGGGTTCAAATCCCGCCGGTTTTGTTTTTTGTAAGTAAACAGTTTTTTTCTTGGTTTTTGAGTTTCGAAGCCAGCGGAAGGCCATTGCCAATTGTAGGTCTTTAAATCGCATGCATTCACAAGTGCAACACGAACTGAAATATCGCCTACGAGGGCGCAACCCAAGAATCGTAAACTAATAGGATTGCTCAATCGGCTAAATCTGCCGCCAATACAATGCGAAAACTCTCCTGGCTGTGACGTAGGCTGCTGTCCTTAATTGGCGCTTTTATAATGTAAAATTTGAAGAATGTGGTATCAGATAAATAGCCTGGTCAACTTAGATCAGCTGTTTTTGGCCTTGGACCACTAATCTAAATCCTGCAAGCCTCGATTCGCTTCTTTTCCTTTGAATATTCGAAGTTTAACATATAATGTTAAACATAGCAAGTTGGAACTATCACGGTATCAGGTCCAAAATGGGCGAATTTCGTAATTTTATACAAACCTCCAATTTTCAGATTTTTTTCTCAACGAAACGTATTTAGATCCTAACTTTACGCTTAAAGTTAGGAGCCACAATATCGAGAGATTTGATAGGCTCGCTCGAGCCGGAGGAGGCGTGGCCTGCCTCATACATAGGTCACTTCGCTATCGGCGAGTATATAACGTGCGCTCTGCAATAGAACACGTCAGTATTGAGCTGTAGAGCGGCTTGCGTGTATGTGGCTGCTACGCGCCCTCACGGCAAACGTTCTCCTTGCATTATTACCGCAAAATAGAGTATCCCTGCTGATCGGCGACTTGAACGCCACACACGCTGCTTGGGGCGGCGTAACTATCAGCAGGGGTAGATTATTCAAGGGGGTAATCAAAAATAATCTGGAAATGTCCTTTCATAGAACTTCAAATCCTACATATCTTCGAAGCGACTCGTTCCTGGATGTTGCTATTACTAGGGGAGCGATAAGAACCACCCAGTTACTAGAAATTAACACCTTAATCTCGGACCACTTTCCGATCAAAATTAGCCTGTACCATAGGGTCGCCACGACGAGTGACACCGTCGTTTCCTACAGGAATCTTGACTGGAGGGTGTTTCGAGAGCGGTTGAATGAGGTAACTGTCGTCCCTGAACAAATAGAAACAATCCAGGAGCTCGAGAATGAAGTAGAAAAGCTTACTACAAACATCCAGCGCATCCGTGATGCTATGTGCCCTAGGGTTGCCATCCGCCCTAGGACAGAATCACTCCAGAACCTATCCTTGAACTTATTTCACTCAGAAACCGCATTCGACGTCGATGGCAGAGAAACCGGACACAAGTGGGATCCGCTCGTATCAATGCGCTGACGGAGGCAATTAGGATAGAAATTCGGGAACATCGTAACCAAGCATGGCTACGATGTTCCCGTACATGAAGTACAAAAAAGTTATCCCAATCCTGTTAATTTCCTTTTACTCTATTTTTTTAATATCTTTAAGTTTTAAATAAAAAACCTCTTTAGCCAATTTTAACTGGTTAAATTTACCTGTATTATGTCCAGATTTTTCAGTAGACTCTAAATATGCAATAACTGGCCCCATACCATTATGTTTATATAATCTAACAATTTTTTCTTTCTTATGATTACTTTGTTCTGCCTGCAATTCATTTTGCGTATGTTCTGAGTGAATAAATTCAATGTATTCCAGTTGGTTTAGGACTTAGGAGAGGATAGTTCAAAAGATGTATTCCGCATTTCTATTGGTCGAAGCATTTTGGCGGGACTTAGAGCCATTGCTTACTATTTTAGAATGTCTAATTTTTAGCTTCACGCATGTCCCTCCGCTCGCTTCGCTCGCTACGGGGGCCCAATCAACAAAAACTAGTCTAAACTAACACAAAATATGCCCAAAATGAAGATTTTTTTTTGCAAACATATATTTAACAACATATGAAAGACACGCCTTGCCACTGCCGGGGATTGAAACCGGGTCGCCGCATTATAGTACCATTAGGCCCGCTGAAAGCAATTCACTTATTAGACATTCTAAAATAGTAAACAAACGCTCTCCACCCAATTGATTTGACCAATAGTAAATGGAATGCATCTTGGGAACTAGCAGCTAACGTTATTTTTGTTAATGTCGCCATGTTGTTTTGTTATTGCGGAATTTCATTTTTGTTGATTTTAACCTCGTTTTTTAAAAAAATTGTAGGCATTTATAGGACAAGCACTGTCAACTGGTACCGAATCAGCCTTCTACCGAATTTATTGAGGTTTTCTGAAATTTTGCAACCTCAGAACTCGAAGAAAGAAACGACTCTACTAAACTTACGGACGAGCCAAAGAAGCCCCGAAGCAAAAGAAAAGGCATTGTAGGGCCAGCACTCTCAACTGATACCGAATCAGCCTTCTACCGAATTTATCGAGTTTTTCGGAGTTTTTAGAACTTCGGGACTTAACGGAATTTTAGAAGAAAAAAAAAATTGTTAAGTACTTGAAGAGGCCTTGTCAAGCGGCCGAGTACCAACAATTCACCGAGAGCTTCAACTGTAGTGCGCACCCTATAGCAAAAGCTGTTTCCAAGCACCTCGAGTCAGCCTACTGGTTTGGTTTCCCCCCATTCACGTATGTGCCTCTCTGGTCCGTCATACTCCTCGTAGTTAAACATTGGGCGAGAGTATAATGCGTCGACGGCCAATTCGTTTTCGAGAACTGGATAACTCCCTGACTCCCCCATACTTTAGGTACTCGGCCTACGAGTGATAAGCGGAAAGGCATAGGAGCCGAAAAAATAAAATAAGGCTTAACCTAAAGAATTCGGGCGCGTTCAAAGAGTGATAAGTTAGCTAAGTGCGTACGGGAGATAGCGAAGATATACTGTTGCGACTGGAGTTATCTCAACAGAAGAATCAAAGGCTATTTATCACTAGTTCTTATACCATACAAAACCAGCACGGTCTCTGAACTAAGAGCCGTGTCAGGAGAGCAGTTTGGTCTAAAATACACTAATCATACATTAATCCCCAAAAAGTTCCCCCTGACGCTCCTGACTTACACAAAACCTCTCTCAGAAAACTGCCGAGCAGCATTAGACAAGTTGCCAGGGATTGGCAATATATTACATAGCTAACACCTCCCAGAAAGCCCCAGGAGACAACGATTTTTGAAAAAGTCACCCTCGAGCATTCCGTACGAACCCTCTTATGGTGATAGTAACCAAAAACTCGTGACGAGCGCCCGAACGCCCTTAAAAGACGATTTTAGTGCGATCCTTGTTAAATTCGTACGGAATCTAGCTTCTCAGAACCCTTAAGGCTTCGAACGCGTTTTGAAAATCTCGCGTGCCGAGCGAGAAGCCCCAAAAAACTAAAGACATTAATACGTGTTAGATATTAATTAAAATATCCTAAGTCCTTAGTTAATAATTGTTCATTAGAGACAAAAACGAATAAAACTTGTTTTACCAAAAAAACTAGATTAGAGTTGAACTCTCCGAGTACATGTATAAGACTTATCCAGTGAATTGGGGCACATTTTAAGCTATCACTTGATATAGGGATTTATCACAATTTGATTTCAACTATACAGGGTGTCTCAATTGTTCAAATGAGTAATCTTTCGAATTACTGACTTTTGTATAAGGCTTAGCCAAGAGTAGGAGATAGGATTAGGTTAGGGTCGTAGATATTTTGCGCGACAACTACTGACGACTACCTTTTGACAATCCTCCCTCCTGCTAAGCCCTTCTGGCACTTTGTAAAGACTTGTTATGAGGATTCAATTCAAAATTGAAATTTTGTACATTGATATACAAAAAGACGAATAACTCAAAAGTTAATCAAAAATAAAATAAATTTAAAAGCATGCCCTGCTAGTAGACCCCCTGGGAATCTTTCCCCACTACCGTTGTTCTTCAAAGCATTTGATTAATAACGTTTCGGCCTCCTAAGGGAGAAAGTAAGCTGAAGTTTTGTTTAATTTAATTTAAACTTTTGAGTTAATTTTGTAGTCCCCATATACAGGGTGACTCTTAGAATCAAGTGGAATTCCTATACATCTAGAGTGTGTTAAATTTCTTGCCCAAGATAAATTTGTTGCCCACTAACCTTGTTTTGTATTTGATTTAGCCTGCTGCTGACAGACGTTCTGTGGTGGCTGCTATCTACAATTTCCCTTGGATAGCGGGGAAGGCTTTGGTGGGCCTACCTTCGTTCCCCCCGGACTGATAGTTAGATCAGTTTACGGGCTGAACGTTGTCTAAGAACTCTTTGAAATAGCCTTTCAACGACTTGGCATCACGTGAAAAAACATAGACATCAATATTGTAATTGTAATATAAAAAATGACTCTTCGAACCCCTCAGTCGACGGCAACCGTGTACCAAAAGCCCCCGAGTGTGGATGGTGGTGCTGAACCTGCATCGAGATAGATCAGAGAAACAGTCGCCTGCTGACTTTTAGCGAGTATATTGGTGACCCTGAGGAATTTATATTAGACCCGGAAGCGGCCTTTGGTTATCACAGGGAATCGGTTTCTAAATTTCCAACAAATAAATATTCTGGGGAAGCCCAAATCGAGGCGGGGCTCCACATAAGGCAGCTAGAGCATCACTCGGCCGGGCCGAGTTTACGCGGCCCCCCTACTGGATCACCCCGAGCCGCACGTGCCACACGCGACTCCGAAGGCCAATGCTCCGCCCCGGGCGACGCACGTGCGCGCGGACGTCAGTAGCTTTCATTTCAAATCGTATGCTCAGATTGCTCAGTGCATGATGTCATGCGAGAAATGGACCCAATACTACATACAGGCTGAAACGAAAAATCTGTATAATTTTTCTACTCCAATGCCAGTTAGGGCTTAGTGCTTGTAAGCGCTAATAATCCCTAAAATGCTCGTTGAACAAAGCCAATGACGTTAATCTATATCGGAAAATGACCGGCTCACAGAAGTTTTTGATGTGTAAACATCTTACGCCGCGGTATGAGAGTAAATCTCGGCAAATGGGACGGAAATGTGCAATCGGCTGTGACATCATAACCATGCGCAGTGATTTTACGAGGGCTGCACAAATATTTGTGCATGTCGATATAGGATATGTTTACACATCAGTGTCTCGAGGACTAGCAGTTTCGCTCATTTTTTTTCTGCATTTTGGCCATTCCTTGGGTTAGTTTTGGTTAGTGTCTGTTGGTTGCGCCTCCGTACCGACCGAAGCGAGCAGAGGGCCATGCGTGAAGTGCAATATTAGATATTTTTGTAAACAATGTGATGCGCGCGCAACTCTGAAGCTCTCTGATACGATGCTGGCAACGTCTTGTGTTATTGTCCTGTTCGAATAGTCCTAGCAGCTGAGGCCGAGAAATTGAAGGAGAGAAGATGTCTATGCTTCTTTTGGTAACATTGCTCTCTTTCTAAGAAACATAAAATCCCCAAGTTGAATTCCTATTAAATAAAAAGAAAAACAGCTGAAAGAAGAAATAATAAAAACGAATGTTGCTTTTATGGAGCAAGAAAATATCAGGAGATACATTTTGGTTTTCTGTATATTTTCAGTTATTTGCTTTTTGAATTAACAGTATCCATTGCGAGTTAATTCATTAGTAGTTTTACGTTCAGTGATTTGTGTACATATATCCAAAATAGGGAAAGTTACAACCTGAGAAAACGTCACTGCTGTCAAGGAAAATGTCCGTCAATGTTAAAAAACAAGACGATCATTGTCGCTAATGAACAATTTTTAATATTACGTATTAATTTTCTGTGGCTGAATATGAATTACGTGAATTTTTGTAGTAAAGTAAATTGGTAATGTGATATAATAATGGCAAAATAGCGGAGATTGCATTTGGCAGAGGGACACTCAGAAAAAATTAAGAACTATGTCAACTATGAAGAGTGGAGGTTTAGCCAAAAAGGAAGGCAAGATGAGGATTCGGGCCTTCCCTGTAAGTATTTCCGTTTTAAAATCAGGATGCATGGTTATAAGTTGTCAAAAAAGATGTTTATCAGTTTTAAATTCAGATCAGGTGTTCAGCATTAATCATTAGGCCGAATGTGATAATAGAGATGTTACTGTCTGATTAAAGAAACATCTAAAGCCATTGAAGAACAAGAACTTGTTAACCGATAGGGTTATCTTCGTTTGTCTCATATTTAGTACTACACTATCCTTTTACTTTAAATACTATATGCTTATTAATTTTGCTACATTATACTAATTTTATTTTTAATATACTTAAGTAGTACATACTTTAACGTGGATAATTAGTTACTATGGACAAGTAGTCATTGTCACGTTATTTAGGATGCTAACTACTTTCTCGGTTAAAAAATATTGCTCTTTAAATAGAATGCAATTTTATTAATTAAAAACTAGAGAGAAATTTTAGTTTGGGTTTTCTGCATTATTTCTCTACACAAATACAACTCTCGTAGGTTCACTTTTAAGTTAACAGGTACAATAATTGAAACCATGCATGATATGCATGAAGGTTGTCACTATTACTATCATCAATCTGTCATTCTTTCGATCAAAAACTAAAACAAAAATTATTGTTTGTCATTTTACATATTTTCTATTTTTTATTAAAATATTTAAAATAATATCATATAAACACAACTAAATGAAAGGTTTTGTCAATGTCTAATGTATAATTCAATTTTTACAATGAGTGGACATTCAGATTATTCGACAAAATGGGATCCACCTGGTGACAATGTAAAGTGCAATTTCTGTTCTATTTATGAATTTGTCAATATATTTTTTGATTTAGATGACTATGGATGAGAAATATGTTGAAAGTATATGGGCATTATTGAAAAATGCTATTCAAGAGATCCAAAAGAAAAATAACTCAGGTCTTAGTTTTGAAGAGCTTTATCGCAATGCATATACTATGGTTCTTCACAAGCATGGAGAAAGACTTTATACCGGCCTCAAAGAAGTTGTCACTCACCATTTAGAATTTAAGGTAAGGTCTCTGATGCCCGAGTTGCCACCCAAATGTATTATTTTAATCCAAATTTTTGTTTAATGAATGGTTTTAAAGGCCTTATTATTATCTGGTTTGGTATATACAATGTAGATAGCTATCGCCTATTTAGTCTGACTTATTTATTATCTTTAGCAGGGAAAATCTTACAAAAGGATCTGAAACCAATCTTTAACAAATAATTTACCATCGTTATAAGTTAATAAGCAAACATTTTGTTTTTGTGATGAGATGAAAAGTTTTCCTTATCTATTAAATATAGAAAATATTTATGAAAATCAGATTTATTTTTTTACTTTTTTAAATTACATAATTTTTTTTAACACAATAACTAATTTTTGTGTTCATTTATTTATAAGTTTCAGGACTTAAAGGCATTTCTGTCCAAGAATTAATCTTACGAATTATTTTCTGACTTATAAAAACATAATGGTAAGACCACAATAAATATAGCATAACTTCGAGTTTGTCTTTTTCATAAAGTTTACAGAGGATTTTTCAGATGATAATAATAATAATAAATTATTTTTAATCATAATAATGTCTTATGGTCTGGTATTGCTGTTGAGAATCTTCAATTGATTTCAACCTACAATATTATTTTATGAATATTATTCTAGGTGCGGGAGGATGTGCTGAAATCGTTACATAATAACTTCTTAATGACATTAAATCAAGCATGGAATGATCACCAGACTTCAATGGTGATGATTCGTGATATACTCATGTATATGGATAGAGTGTATGTCCAACAAAATGATGTTGACAATGTTTATAATTTAGGACTAATTATTTTTCGAGATCAGGTAATTTGTTTAGTGTATTCAATTCAATTAACTTATTGAGTAATTATTTTATAGACAATATAGGAAAATTAAATAAGAAATATATATTTTTATAATATTGCCAGATAGCAGAGTTAATCCTTTTTATGTCTACAGGTTGTTAGACATGGTTGTATCCGTGATCATTTAAGGGAAACATTACTAGAAATGGTTATGAGAGAAAGACGAGGTGAAAAAGTTGATCGCATTTCTATAAAAAATGCGTGCCAAATGTTAATGGTATTAGGTATAAATTCTAGAACAGTATATGAAGAAGATTTTGAACGACCCTTTTTACAACAGTCTGCAGAGTTCTATAAGGTAAACTGCACTAATTTTCTCATTTAACATTTTAAAAATTAAATGTTTTATAGGTTGAGAGTCAAAAATTTCTGGCTGAAAACAGTGCTTCAGTTTACATAAAGAAAGTAGAAGCTCGAATAAATGAAGAATCAGATAGGGCCAAACATTATCTGGATGAATCAACTGAGTCAAGAATTGTAGAAGTGGTTGAAGAAGAGCTTATTAAGAAGCACATGAAAACTATTGTAGAGGTATAGAGTTTTGAGCACTAGATGTAAAAATATATTAGCTATAGATTGATTGTTATATGGTTAACTAAGGTATAATATCTAGGGTTACCTTAAATTGTGTTGTCCTCTAACCATATATATTGTATCATCTATTATAAGTGAGGCATATTTCATGGTTCTTAAACTTGAATAATTTAAAATGTATGGTTCAGTGTCTAACAGATGCTTCTCATGATTATTCTAGGTTAAATTAAAGTTGATGCAAAATTTTATTAAAAAATATATATGTAGATACAAATAGCTTTACAAATTTAAACCAATACACAATATATCATAGTTCTTCAGATTAGACTATGTTAAATTGAAGTTACTTTGCAGGAAAGTAACTGCAATCAAAGCAAGTAAAATTTCTCTTCTAGGTTCGATTCAATGTACATGTTAACATGAAGCTTTATCATATAATTACAAAAATAATAAATGTGAAAATTAAGCTGTTTATATGTCATTAATATATATTTTAATATAGTTTTTCTATGTTTTCTTTAGATGGAGAATTCTGGTGTAGTTCACATGTTAAAACATCAGAAAACTGAAGATCTGGCATGTATGTATAAGATATTTGGTAGAGTTAATGATGGTCTCAAGACTATGGCAGACTGTGTCAGTCATTATTTAAGGGAACAAGGCAAAGCTTTAGTACAGGAAGAAGAACACCAGCCTGGTACAAATGCCATTACTTTTGTGCAATCATTACTGGATCTTAAGGATGGCTTTGACCATTTCCTAAATAATTCATTTAATAAGGATAAAATCTTTAAGCAGATGATTGCATCAGATTTTGAACATTTTTTGAATCTGAATCCTAAATCTCCAGAATATTTGTCACTTTTCATTGATGATAAATTAAAGAAGGGTGTTAAAGGGGTAAGCAGTGTTAAAAGTTTTGATAGAAATTAATTTTAGTTTAAAATATCATTACATGTGTTTTCAGATGTCTGAACAGGATATCGAACTGGTACTAGATAAGTCTATGGTACTTTTCCGGTTTCTCCAAGAAAAAGATGTGTTTGAGCGGTACTACAAACAGCATTTAGCAAAACGGCTACTCTTGAATAAGTCTGTCAGTGATGATTGGGAAAAGAACATGATTTCAAAACTAAAGGTATCTATGTATTTCTTATAATTTCCTTTGCTTTTCTCGTTCACTTTTCTCCACTTTTATTTTGAGACATTGATGATATGCCTGTTTGTTACTTGCGATTTTTCGCGTTAAGTTTGGTTATTTTATTCTGATAGATGCCTTGTGTATTTAAGACCTCATAATAAAGCGAAACAGGTAATACAATATATTAACTTGTTTTAACGCATTTTCTTACTAAATTTAAATGCAAATGGTTATCTAATTTTTCCTCCTACTCCTAAGCATTGCTTTAGAATACAAAATTCATCACAGTTAATATGAAAGGATGATAACCATGTGATTTTAGGAGTTTTTTGAATTTTTTCCTGTGATACCTTTAATTGGTTATGCATTTTCTAAAAACTATTATTATTAATATTTATTTATTCAACGGGCAAGGCCCAATCAGTAGAAAAAATACAATGCAGACTCTTAAATGTAAATACAACTAGTCAGTTAATTAGAGTAAAAGTAAGTAATAAAACTGTACTGTTCCAGCACTATCTGTTCCTCAATCATAATTTCAATGTATATTCTGAAATAAAATAAAATAAAAATAAAAATAAAATATTTATTTACGGACAAGCCATTTTACAAATTACAAGAAAAAAATAGAAATACGTTAAAATAACAAGGGACACATGTACGAGGTGTGAACATAAAAATACAATTTAAAAGTCATATTTCAACAACTGACCCAAGTAGGTCCCAAAGCTCTTAATTTCCTCTTAAACTGAGATATTGAGGTGTTAAATATATCTATTGACTTAGGTAAACCGTTAGCCTCTCTGCACATTCGTGAAAGTGGACAGAAGAATCCATAATTGGTTCCATGATAGTCAAAGTCAAAGTCAATTATGCTTTATTGTTAGTAAGATAAATCTTGTTAACAAAGCTCTTCAATTGCATGCAAGTATACAAAAAAAAAGTCTTTACAAAGCAGAGTCAATGTCTAAAACCACAATAAACATTATTTTCCAAATAAAAATAAAATACAATAGAACACAATACAATAGAATACAATAAAATAAGATAAGTTAAGTTAAGAGCAGTCTAAAACACAGTAAACAATCAAAATCAAAATATCTAGACAAAATAATACAATACAGAGCAAGGTCCCTCAAAAATACACATAGATTAAAAGCGGTCATTAAAGTATTCACCCAAATCGTAATAAGCCCTCTCCACCAATAACTTCTTTACAGACCGCCTGAATAAGGAAAGCGCAGGGCAAACCTTTAAAGTATCAGGAAGGTGATTATATATTTTACGGCTTTCATATACAATTGAATTTTTCACCAGGGCCGAAGTAGGTATAGGCAAGTGAAGGTCTTGTGTTTGCCTAGTAGCATAAGAGTGACTAGGCCCGGGCAGGTTATCCCTACGCTTATACATCATACAAGCCGTCTCCAGAACAAACAATGATGACAACGTTAGAATTTTTTTGGATTTGAATAAGGGCCTACATGATTCCCTACCGTTTACTTGATAGATATATCGCACTGCCCTTTTCTGTAAAACAAACAATGAGTGCAGCAAACGATTGTATGTATTCCCCCAAAACACAATTCCATACCTTAAATGCGACTCCACTAGAGAATGGTACACCTTCCTAGCCAGAGAAACACCAATCTCTCTCGATACCACACGCACAGCATAGCATCCAGAAGCCACCCTCTTTGTCAGCCCCATAATATGTGAATCAAATCTTAAATGGTTATCGAGAAGAATGCCCAAGAATTTAGTCTCTGTTTTCAAAACAAGTGGAACATCCCCAAGCAACAAGCCACCCACGTTACACCTAAAACCCAAGATATTGGTTTTATCAACATTGAGAGTCAACAAGTTAGCATCAAACCACTGTACAATCTTTGGGAGATCAGTTGAAATTCTATCCCTCAATGCGATAGGGCTAGGATTATGCCAGAGTATGGTAGTATCATCGGCAAAAAGCGTAAATTGTCCCTCAATGTCCAGAAAAGCAAGGTCGTTAATGTACAACAAAAAAAGCAGTGGACCCAGAACTGAACCCTGGGGAACCCCACAACTGATCGCACCTGCGTCAGATGTTTTTGAGCCGATGATGACCCTCTGCACTCGCCCATCCAGGTGAGACCGAAACCACTCCAGTACGTTTCCTCTGAATCCATATGTATCAAGCTTCTGCAGCAGAATTCTGTGACTCACACAATCAAATGCTTTTGATAAGTCGCAAAACACTGCTGCAATAGCCTCTCCGCTGTTGAAACCAAAATACACCTCCTCCAAGAATTGAAACACCGCATCATCAGTACACCTACCGGATTGAAAGCCAAATTGGTTAGGGTGTAAAATTTGATGTTGTTTGAGAAACATCACAATCCGCTCCTTAACAAGTTTTTCGAGGATTTTTGAAAGGGTTGACAATAACGAAATCGGCCGAAAATTGCAGGGATCACCAAGGTCACCACCCTTATAAAGGGGAACAACCATAGCCTGCCTAAGACACAAAGGAAACCCACCAGCAACCCAGGATTGATTAATAGCATCAGAGAGAGCATTCAAAGCAGGAGTAGGAAGAGATAGAAAGATTTTTGCTGTGATGCCATCTTCACCACACGAGCTCTTATTTTTAATTGATTTCATGGCTCGTGTAATCTCCGTCGGGTGCGTTGGCTGAAAGAAAAATGATGAGCCGATCTGAAACCGAGCCATGTAGGCCATTGGATCAGCAGTTGGATTCAACTTCGACGTGAGTGCACCCGCCACAGAACAGTAGTAGTTATTCAAGATATCCGGGGACATTTCCGGAACATTGAAACGCGACCTCTCATCAACACCTCTCATCTCATTCACAACCTTCCAACTTTCCCTCTGCGAATTGCCAGATGCAGCTATGCGGGTAGCATAATAAAGCTCCTTTGCAAGCCTTATTAACTTTCTATATATGAATCTATACTGTTGAAAATAACTCAAAAAATGATACATGGAACAACGCAGACTGCCTGGTATATCTCACTGGCACATGCAATCCAACTACACCCAACAATGATGAGCAATCCACTAGGCCATCAAATAGCCTATGGGGAAAACAGAGGTCATTGTTTATCCTGCGCTGCTCCAAACTTTCTAGACCCAATAATGTGCACAGATCACCATAATCAATATGCTCAACTGGAATACTCATCTTATATGCTATATGCCTCAGGAACCGCCTCTGTACCATGTCAATTAAATCAATAAAACATTTATAGTATGGTGACCATATACAACTGGCGTACTCCAGAATAGATCTAACTACAGCAGAATAGACACTCTTCAGAGCATAAATATTCTTAAAGTCCCTCAAAGTTCTAAAAACAAAACCCAACAGTTTCATTGCTTTATTGCACATATTTTGGATGTGCGTTGAGAAACCTAAGTCGTAACTAAACGTTACGCCTAGGTCTTTAATTTCATTGACACGTTGCAACAGCTCTTCTCTAATTTTATACTGAAAGACTATAGGCCTTTGTTTCTTCGAAAAACTAATAACCCTACATTTATCAATGTTCAAATTTAAATGATTCACTTGACACCAAACTATAAAACTATTTACATCCCTTTGCAAATCAATACAGTCACTCATTGACCTTACAACCTTAAATATTTTAAAGTCATCAGCATATTTCAATTTATCACTAAAACTTATACAATCATCTGCATCATTAATAAAAGAGTTAAATAAAACTGGGGAGAGGTGTCCTCCTTGAGGTAAGCCTGAGTGAACTATTATGGGATCAGAAACAAAATTTTTGACTTTAACAATCAGCCGTCTCCCCTCTAAGAAACTTCTCAACCAAGCCAACAGGCCACTACTGACACCTAAGGCATCTAATTTTTTTAATAATATATTTACATCCACTCTATCGAAAGCTTTGCTAAAATCAGTATATATAGTATCTATTTGATAATGGTCTTCGACTGCTTTTATGATTTGGTGTTGGTATACTAACAAGTTACTGATGGTAGACTTTCCCTTTACAAAGCCGTGTTGGGTTGGTGAGAGTAGACTCGAGAGCAAGGGAGATATTTTTGATGTTACTAGTGAATCCAACATTTTAGGTATAACAGATACCTTACAAATTGCCCTATAATTTGCAATATTGGTCCTATCCCCAGTTTTAAATATTGGCCTAATAAAGCTTACTTTCCACATATCTGGGAAAACAGAAGTGGACATTGATAAATTGAATAACATACATAATGGATGAACTAGGGTACATTTAGTATTTTTTATAAAAGAAGTTGGTACCTCATCAGGGCCACATGGCAAATTCTCATTTAGTTCCTCCATACAGTTAAATACCTCAATTATATCAAACTGACAACCAGGTATGTACGCAGTTTTTGCATAGGTGAAAGTCACAACACTAGGATCATGCCGAACATATGCCTCTGAGAAGTGCTGAGCAAAAAGATTCACAATAACCTGTGGAGAGTCACTTTTTTGTTCTCCATAAGACATGCATTTTGGTAGCTCATAATTGCCTCTCTTAGAGTTAATGTAATTCCAAAACTCTTTCTTTGATTGGACATGAAATGAAAAAGAGATCCAATTCGACCTCATTTGCACTTCTCATAATTCTATTAATTGCCGTATGTTCTCCATAGCAAGTTCTATGGTGTTGAAGGTCGAAAGTTTTTTTTGATCCTTAAGGGAGGAGGAGGAACGTAAAAGTTTAGTTCACTGAGCAGTCCTGGGTAATCAACAGAACCATGCACAATTTTATATGCCATAACCACATCAGCATTTCTCCTCACACACAGACTCTGCATTCTGAGCCCTTGTTCAAGCTCCATGAAATTGATGCTTTCAGATGGTATACCCTTCATAAAAGCAATGTATTTAATAAACCTTCTCTGTACAGATTCAATCTTATCTATATGTTTTTGAAAGAATGGAGACCAAACAGTAGTCGCACATTCAAGCTGAGGTGTAACCAGTGATACGTACAATTGCTTCACAGAATTCACATTCCTGAACCCTCTAGTATTTCTCTTGATAAAACCCAGCATTCTGAGTGCCTTTTTACAACAAGTTGAAATGTGCTCAACAAATGAAAGCCTAACATCAAGCAACACTCCTAAGTCCCTCACAACATCAACTCTGTCCACAGGTTCACCGTCAAAAAAGTAACCACCCGGCG
>JAEQML010065380.1:0-21042 GCA_016904865.1 Pissodes strobi | reverse complement strand
CCTCTTAATTCGCTAAATGAAAATTATTCATATTTTACATGGGAGTCTACCTACCATACAAGGACCTTTAAAAAAGTCTAATACAAGTTTGCTCTAAAATAAATAGGGGAGATAATATTAGGAGGTATTAAAATTTGCATGGGATTTCCTATGGACGGTTATCCGATGCAACACCCGGTATATTCTTGTCAGTTGTGTTCCAAATTACTACTGGCACTTCTCTATCACATACTGTTTCCATAATTAAAGTTCAAAATTCTTCTATTTTTGTGACAAACTGTTACCTTCTCTTATTGGCATCCTTTGTGAGTAATATAGGGATACGCAACACGAAGATGAATGCATGGTGGAAGATTCGAGAGATATAAAGAATTTATTCAGCACCAATATTTATATTATGGTAGTGGCGCACACACTAAAGGGAGATCCTATGGCATTCGACGATGTTCGAGAAGTTGATTGACACCGTTCTTGAATAGCCGTAGGTTGTTATTAGTGGGAACAGATGTCCTAGGAGTGAGTTCCACGGTGATGCAGTGCGCCAGACAAAGGAGTCCTTGTAAAGCGTCGTTCTAGGTGGTCCCAGATGTACGACGAATGTGAGCGCTCTTGCCGTCTGTTGAGACTGTCTGACAGACGTTGCTGGAGGCGGGATGATGCGGGCTAAGTCTTGGGAACATCTGCTATGAAAATATTTGTAAAACAGGGAGATCTCACTCACTTGTCTATGGTGTTCCAGATTATCCAGATCCTGGGTCAACTCCGGTCGCGAGCGAAATGCACAGCTCTCCTCTGAATGAAATCTAGCAGCTTTCGGTTGTGCTTAGGTGCGGCACGCCAGATGTGTGAGCAATATTCTAAGCACAGGCTTATTTACAATTTGTAGAACAAGAGTGGCTGCTGCGGTGTATACAGTTTTTGTTGCGAAATAGCACGCCAAGCTTCTTCGTGGCTAATTTTATGATGTAAGCAACTTAGTCATGGCGGGACATATTGCTCTTGGCCGAAACACCCAGTAGTCCGATTGACGAGGATGAAGGAATCCTATAATGATGTCCAGGGCCCACCGTATTGGCTTTCATAGTAAACGTGGCTGCTTGGAATTTTGCTGCATTGAACTGGACTAATTTCCTGTCGCCCCAAGTTCGAACTTTCTCCAGATCTTGATTAATAATTGTTGTAAGCGTTTGAGTTTAAGAAGTTTCACTTCTGATATGCGCACATAGTGCACACGTTTTTTTTTGTCCCTTGAATTATTTTCGTATTGTGCTTACTTTTTAGGAAAAAATAAGAGCCACTATTACATGTCCCTAGACTATGACAAAAATAGTGATTTTATTTGTTTTTCTGAAAAACTAAGCAAGATACGAAAATAATATAAGGAAAAGCAAAGTTGTATTTTTAGTTGTTAAATTTGAAAAATATATAAATTTAAAAAAAAAGTAAGTGGCCTCCATTTTTTTGTCAAAAGTGTCCGGGACGCCACTGGACTTAATCTTAATTAATCTAATTAGGGGTAAATTAGCCCCTTACTACAGTAAATACCACTGCCAAATTTTAACAAACCCGACTGACTATTAAGATTTTTACAAAAAAAAAAACTTTTTTTTTTTAGTTTTACACCCTGCATCTTGGAAACATTGCATTTCCGGGCCTATGTTTATATAAACTTTATGTCGTAAAATCACTCAAAAAAGTTATCTCTTGAAGTTTGGCCATAAGAGTTCTGCAATAATTTCCTCATAATAAGAAACGTAGTTTTAGCAATGACGTTTAGAAAATAAGCTCATTATTCGTGTTGTTTTCATTTCGCTTAGCAATCGCGCCAGAAATCATGGAGGCTTGGAGTGAAGAAGTTATATGGCTCGCAGTAGGCGCGCGAGACAACCGCGCTCGTCGCGTATGCGTAGCAGGCGCGCGGGCGGCGCGTCGCGACCGTGTCGCGCGCGCGTCTCGTCAGGTCTGTACGCACCTTAAAAATCGTTCTCCGTATAAAAAATCTTTTTTCTAAATTTATTTCCTGATTTATCTCTGAATGATCTTTAAAAGTTTTCGTGCATACACCGCGTAAAAAATAAGCAATAAATTAATTACCAATTCAAACACGATTTTAGTTTTGGTTAGGTTTTTAAAGATATTCATAATTACACCATCTCATGTATGAAGCATTGTGGCAGACATATGGAACAACTTTTTTCTCGTTTTCTTAACTTTGTCAGCCCCTTATATTTACTATGAAATAATAGCTATCTAGAGATAACATATAATAAAATATATATTATGCTGCTATATTTTTAGATTTTGAAGTGTGTGTTGAAATGTATTTATTGGGGCTTGAAAGACACGTGAAACTTGAAAAGCTATCGAACCTTCGACAAATGACTGGAAGTGCTGTTTTGAAGCATATTGTATAAAACTTCAACATCCATAGAAATGCATCAGAATCAATTCAAACAATAAATTTTAAGACTCACTTGAATGCAAGATCCAAATCCAAATAGTTTTAGTCTTTAATTATTTCAATAAAATTTTATGAATATATTTCGAACTTTATTTGTATAATAAGAACATACGGCCAGGAATTTAAAGTTGTTTTATGGCAGTGGCACCCATACTAAATTGAGATCCTATGACACTCGACGAGCGGTGTGTGTGCGAAGATGTTGATTGACACGGTTCTTGGATAGCTGTAGGTTCTAAATAGGGGGAAACAGATTTTCTGGGAGTGAGTTCCATAGTGATGCAGTGCGCCAGACAAAGGACTCCGCATAAGTGATGTTCTAGGTGTTTCCAGTTGTGCGCTCTTGACGCCTGTCGTGACTGACACACAGCTCCTTTCTGAATGGAATCCGACAGTGTTAGGGTGTTCTTATGTGCGGCAACCCAGATGTGTGAGCAATATTCTAAGCACGGCCTTATTTGCGCTGTGTAGCTGCTGCAGTGCATACAGTTTTTTATTGCGAAATAGCGCACCAAGCTTCTGTGAGGCTGATTCTGTCACGTGGTCATGCCAGGACACATCGCTGTTGATCGAGACACCCAGTAATTCGATTGACGAGGATAAAGGAATGGTTGATCCTGCCATGATGATGTCAGGGCTCGCCGTATTGGCTTTCTTGGTAAACGTGGCTGCTTGGGTTTTGCGGTACTCCACTCGACCAAACTTCTGTCGCCCCAAGTTCGAACTTTCTCCAGATCTTGATTAACTGTTGTAATCTGCTCCTTCCTACGGTGATAAGTCTCAGTGGTTGGTAAAGGTTTTTCTGATCTAAATTGGTAGAAAAAGGAACTGCCATCTGCAAAACTGTAAATAGGATTATTGGTTCCGGTTAGCAAATCATTAACATAGATAAGGAACAAAGTTGCTGAGAGTATTACGCCTTGAGGCACGCCTGAATTAATGCTGAATGTGTCTGAGATGTGTCTATCAACAGCAACGTGCAGAGATCGGTTTTTGAAGGAAGCTGGCAAGCCAGCTGTAGATAGACGCTGGCAGTCCGAGGAACGGGAGTTTCTCGGGTAATCCCCCATGCCAAACTCTATTGAAAGCCTTCGATATATCCAACTCAATTGCTCGAGATTCATCGTAGTTCTCAATTGCCCCACTCTATACATGAGTGACATAGGCCAATATATCTTATGTTGATCTCTTTTTGCGAAAGCCTTATTGGTTATCACTAATTATTCTGTTGGTCTGGAGGTACCTGAGTAGTTGCTAATTGACTACACGTTCATGACTTTGGAGATTATTGAAAGCAAGGCAATTGGGCGATAGTTTGAGAGCGTTGTTTTCTTGCCTCGAACGACTTTCCAAGTAGATAAGAAATCTCTTTTCGGTAACCAGAGAAAAAAGCTTTAAGGTCTTGAGGCCTTTTGCGTATCTAGCTCTGTGAGGATTTTACGAATATTACGGTGATGAAACTTAATTTCTGTCATGGTGGTGCTGACGTTGGTTATGGTGAAAATAGCCTTGCCCTGAGGGACGTTTAAGGTAGAGTGCGATGAAAAAACATCGGCGAGTATGTTGCTTTCCTCCTGTAGTCGCCGTGACGCCGCGTTCGTCTTTCAAGGATGGGAGAGACGTTTTTGTAAAGTTATTACTTACTGTCTTTGCTACCGACCATAAATTCCGGTGAGCCACTGGGACATTGCAAAAGTTTAGTCCTGATCCTTTGATTGTAGTTTCGTCAATCACACGTTTGCATTCATTTCTCGCTTCAGCAAAATAATTGCGTCAAACTAAATACTGGCCAACCTAGTTAACGATGTCAGCAGAAAAGTATGATCATTTTTATATCCCATTATGAAATCAATGCAGAAAAACTTACAACCTAATAATTGTTTTTATGATTCAACATTCACACTCACAGTTTATTCCGCTTAACAATTGTGAGGTTCTTGTATACGAAATGAATAAAAACAAAACAATGTGGAGTGTAAGTTTGACTAGGACAAGACGAGAAAAAATTACAAAAGATTGACTTTGTATTTCACTCGCTAGATTTGCATATAACCATTATTTCTTTCTTTTAAAGATCCAGATGTAACTCAACGATGTCTACCTGTTACCAGAATTCAAAAAGTTCACTCGAGCAGGCCAGGAAAACTGATTTATTATTATTTATAAAATTAGTTTAGTAACATAAGTAGTTAGCAAAATGACAAAGGAAATACTAGAGCAGAAAAGGCACAAATAGCTTCAATTACCTATTTAGATGAAATTTAATTACAAATAGCTCACATTCTCTGTAAAGCACTTAGCTTCGTTTATCGTATTTACTTCCAATTTTCAATCTGGTACAGAATGGGGTATTTTGCCGGTAGAACACTTAATTAGAAAAAAGTAATTGAGAAAAACGAGTAAATACTCTTCTGAATTGAATGTATTGCTTTTGTCCTTTTCCTTGGAAGGTAGAAGCACAGATTTAAAGTGCTACGTTACTAAATTTCTAGGGCATAGAAATCATTCAAAGCTGAAGCATTTATTAACGGATTTAAATTATCCATGTAATATCTCTAGTTTAAATGGCCTGCTTATTGTTACTATATTTATTCTATTAATGTGTTTTTATTCCCCATAATCATTATTTCTAACTAACTATAAATTAGTGCATAATTAATAGAATAGGCCATGTGGAAGGCAATAATCTATTTTCTATTGTATTTTTAAGCGTAACAACTATGGCATGTGGACTATAATACAGCTATAAACGTAACGTAATAGAAACCCTACAAATAGGTAAAATTAGCCGACTTCAATTATAATTTTTATCTAGATTACGTTCAAAATAACTTTAATTGTTATTAATCATTTCTCAAAACAAATCAATATTTTTTTAGAACGTAACGTAACTAAGGTGAAATACCATATTCCAAAAATGAACTATGAAACGTTTAAGGAAGCATTTTAAAATTTTTCGACAACTGACAACCGAAAAAATTAAAAGATCAATCAGCTAAATTTCGTCACGGTCTACGTTAAACCTCGGCCTTGTGATGAACTTTAGCAATGAAGGATATGTCCGACATTATTACACTGTTAAAATAGGCTCTTGGAAATTCTGGATTTAAAAGTTTTAATTCAGTATTTGTATGTTTGTTTACTAGTTTACCATCGTTCTGCTTGTGAATATATATATTACTAGGACTAGTAAAAAGAACCGATACGCTTAAATATCTTCAAAAACGCTAAAGCTTCATTTACAAAATTCAGTACCTGAGGATTTCAGGGCATGAGGAATTCAACCATGATATCAGCACTGTTGCCAGATTTACCAGTTTTGCGCTGCACGCTGTTATCTTAAATAGATCGCCCCATAAATTAGGCATATCAAATGCAGTAAGATCCCAAATTTTCAAAGTTTTATCAGTAGGTACTAATTACTGACAAGCGGCAACAACAAACAAAGTACGAATTCGAAAACACCCAGTGAGTAAAATTGCGTTCCATTTAGGGAACAGTTACGTAATCGCGTATGAGTCATGCGACCAAATGTATTAACTTTATTGTATTTTAAAAGTATATAAGCTAGGAACTTTGCTTAATTTTTCCTCCCTCAGTACCAGTCCAATAATTACTTGCGGCGATAAATTTTTTGTGTAGTTTTTTGATATACAAAAGATAACAACGGGAGGCGTAAAATAATACTGTTTGGCAAACATACTTATTTACAAGTTTTATTTACAAAACAATAAAATTGATAAAATTCTAACTTATGATTAATAAAAGTTGTAACAAACCAATGTCTGTAATTACTTGATGAAAAAATTTTTAGTTTCTTGTTTCCGTTTTGACAAAAGAAGCATTTTATTTAATAAATCAAGGTATAAAGTTATTGAGCATATGGTCGCTAGCACTGTTCCCTAATCGTGCCATATCTATGTCTACAGACACAATGTACGCAATGTGAAATTCTTTTTTCCTATTGGTTTCACACAATTCTAACTATATGTCATGATTGAAGCACACACACCGCTCGTCGAGTGCCATCGGATCTCCCTTTAGTGTGTGTGCCACTGCCATAAAAAAAAGAGGAATCTTGAGTAGCAACATTCCTCAATTGCGTCGTCGATATCGATCGATGACACAATGTTTTGAAAGCAATCCTATTGGCTGGCGACAACGATCCTCGAAACTTGCAACATCATTGTCACATGTTAATCTTCCGTTGCTGGGGTGTTTCTGTTTATTATTCTATTATGTTGATGCATTTTGGTTTTGTAATACATTGGCTCTTTCAATTTAAAGTGACCAGACGTCCTGCATTGAGCAGGACAGTCAAGCATTCATAGACTCTGTCCAGCGCAGGTAAGCGTCCTGCAAAATGTCCTGCAATTTTTTTGTGGTATGCGTATGCACAAAATGACTTCAAAATTAGCTAATTATTGTTTATATTTTTTATTCTTTATACTATACTATTTTAATGAAAAAATTAGAATCTTAAATATCACCTCATCATTACTATTTTTGCCAATTCCCAGATAGTGCGTCATACTCATACGTCAAATAATGTCGGCGCCGCCGTCGCGTAGGCGCGGTTTCTGTCACTCTGTCGGAGTATTGGATAATTAATTCTGCTTGTTTCGCGCCAATAGTGAGAAACACAAATTGAAGCTCTATAATTTATGTCTAGTTAACATAATTTAGTTCATACTTTATATGGCTTGTTTCTTGTTTCAACAGTAAAGTTGGTAAGTAATTACCTATAACTTTAATTTTGCTTGATTTTGACAAAGACAATTTTTTCTCTAATTTTAGTATCGGAGTAGCAGTAGCTAGTATAAAAGATATTTGAATAAAATCGTGGCTTCTAAAAGAAAATGTAAAGTAAGCGACGACTTATTGAAGGAGTTCCCCTTTTTAAAAAGAACTAAATTAGATACGCTTGTATAATGTTGTACATGCAATGCTGAATTTTCGATTGCCTACTGTGGAAAGCGCAACATTATCAGGCATAGCCAATCAGAAAAACATAAGCGGCATTTAATGGCAGCTGCATCATTATCAAGGGTTTCGAACTTTTTTAGACATGAGGAATTTGGACCTTAAGAGAGAAAATTGGCATTTTCCGAAGCTATATTTTCTTATCATACTTTGATGCATAATCAAAGTTTTCGGTCAATGAATTGCACAACTAAAATAATTCAGAATTTATTTGCAAAAAAAATTACTTGTCGCCGAACGAAGACAGAAGCAATAGTAAAAAATGTTCTTGCGCCATTTAGTATGAGTGAAATTGACGAAAATTTAAATACCGCTAATTTTGTAACAATTTTTTCGGACGCATCTATCCACAAGAATTTAAAACTTTTTCCTACTTTAGTTAGATATTTTAATGAGCATTCTGGCGTTAATGTCAAAATTTTAGACTTTATTAATTTACCAGGCGAAACTTCCGAGCTAATTTCAAACTCGATTTACGAAATGTTAATAAAAAATAATATACATAATAAACCAATAGCGTATTGTGCTGATAATGCCACTACCAATTTTGGGGGATTATCGAGAAAAGCCGAGGGAAAGAATATTTTTGTAACCTAAAATCCAAATTGGATAAAAATTTAATTGGTGTTGGATGTGTTGCACACATAATTCACAATTCCATACAGTCTGCCACTGATCTTCTTCCATTGGATATTGACAGTATAGTCGTTAAATTATACTCTCATTTCTACATTTATACTGTAAGAACAGAAACATTAAAAGAATTTTGTTGTGAAGCTGAAGTAGAATACCAACAACTTCTAGGGTACAGTAATACACGTTGGCTAGCCCTACTACCAGCCATTGAGCGTGTCTTAAAATTATTTCAGCCTTTAAAATCTTATTTTTTATCACTGGAAAAGTGTCCAGTTTTACTGAAATCTTTTTTTGAGGATCCTAAATCTGAACTCTGGCTTTTATTTCTTCAAAATCAAGCCAACTTATTTGCAGACTCAATTAAAAAAAAATGAAGGCAATAAAAAAAATATAGTGGAAATTTTTCAACAAGTTCATAATTTAAGCACCAAACTCAAAGAAAGAATTAAAGATATGTTCTAACCATTCTTGGTAAAAGCACTACTAAAAAAATAAGCGATCAAGGGGACATAAATGAAACATGGTTTAAATCCCACGTAATTAATTTCTATACCAATTGCTTTACTTATTTAGAAAAATGGTCCAGTCATTTAGAAATTGGTGAACATTTTCAATGGATATCTCTTAATTGGCGCATCCAATGGACTGATATTGAGAAATCTGTAGAGCTTCTTTCTCTCCAATTCCATATAGAAATACCGGAGAACAACCTCTTTGACGAAGTATCATATTTAAAAACATATACCTCAAAAGAGAAACTTGTTTCCTGGAAAAAGGAAAATGTCGAAGTACATTCAAAAGGGGTGGAAGTTTTTGGACATTTTCGGCAAAATAATGTACCATATTCTGCTTTAAAAGCTATGGTCGAATTTTGCCTTTCTTTGCCAGGCACTAACGCTGTTACGGAAAGAGTTTTTTCGATAGTCAATAAAATATGGACTGAAGAAAAACTGAACTGGGTGTAGAGTCATTAAAAAGTATGCTGTTTGTAAAGTGTAACTTTGAATGTTGTTGCGAAGAATTTTACAATAAAATTAAATACAATGACATCATTTTAAAGAAAATACAATCATCAGAAAAATATTTGTAATTAGCTTCGTCAGTTCAAGTTAAAAAATAATGTTTTTTATTATGTTCCTAAAATCAAACAATATTAAAAGTTTTTATTCGTCATTTTAAGTTAAATGTTTTGTGTAAACGTTGATATATTAGAATATAAACACTCTGTTTGAATGAAAGATTTTTTTTTATTAAATTTTTTTATCATTCTGACAATATGGCGAACGCACTCTCAAAAACTTCTTGGCTTCAGACAGCTCTGATTCATCTGATGTAGCGAACGTGCGATAACAACCGAACATAGCCGAAAATTCGCCTGTCAGTAACCTGTAATTTTTTTTACAAAATGGTGAAGGTGCTACAACAACGCCACTCCACAAAAATGTTTAAACTTATTTTCACAATAATTATGTAATGTCCTGCATTGAGGTTTTAGAATTATGGTCACTTAGTCTTTCTGATGATGTAGCCACCAACCACTTTATTCTCACCAGAGGCCGACAAAACACTACTACTTGCACGTTTTACTTTTCTGTAGTAAGAAAAGGTAGTTTTATAATTTCGCAGAACGGGTTTCTTATTTGACGACTCATAATAGTTTTATATTTTGCAAGACCGAATATATTTCATACTCAAAACCTCATCTGATGGATCCAATTTGGAATTGGCAAAGTCTGTTGTGTGTGTTACCTACTGGTTTATAGCGTTTCGCTGAACTTACTTGTGACTGTTTACACAAATTTCAGACCCAATTACTGTTTTTCGTGGTGCACAAATCAACTTTATGCTTTTAAGAACATAATGCCTGGTTAGTATACCTCATGCACACAACGCATTCCACAACTACAGTTTGGTGTCTTTTAAAGGCACAGAACAGTTACAGGTACGGTATTCTGTAACAATATTCCTACTGCATGTCATGCTACGCATCCCACAATTACGGTTTTGTATCTTTAAAGGCACAGTCGCATTTACGGCATTCTTTTAACAGAATTCCTACTGCATGTTAGTCATTATTTGCATTTAGGTAGCGATTCCTTTTGTGTCTACATAATTCTTATTCGGTGTAAAGGGACACATTGTTCTACCAGTCGTGACGTCACTTGCAGTTTTGTGTGCTATTTGGCGCAAAAGAAGTGTCCGCCGGCAACGTGACTACTATGTCTCTTAGAACACATTTTCCTTAAACGAATAAAATTCTCACTGGGTATTTAAGGGTTTCGGTACTTTTTACGGGGGTGTCACGCCCAATTGTTACTCAAAAGTCGTTAAAACGTTTAAAAAATAAGAATCCTCTTGAATGGCGAAATAATATAGCAAACCCCCTATTTTTTGCTTGTAAACTAACAAATATAACAATAAACAATGAGAGACGTCATGGGTTTTCGCCGTAATTAATTCTGACCACCATTTTCATCGACTCTCACTGTATCTTTCTCTTCGCCTTCAAGCTTAGCATAGCTTTGTTTCTCTCTATGGCTCATGCAAGTTAAATGGTCAGCTTTCCACAGAACCTGCAGATTCAACACGCTCCCAGGCGGACGATTTCCAGAAGCTATGGCAGAGTGTGCATCCGCACCGAACTTATAAATATTGCTTCGTTATAATCTAAAATCACTTTTACTCTATTTGCTTGCTAGTGTTGTACTTAGATCCGTATTTTGTAAAATAAAATTATTTTTAAAAAGCGGTTTCAGTCTTCTCAAAATATATTTTGCAACACATTATATTATTATAGGTTTTATTTCATTTTGATTTTTATTATAAATCTTCTGATTAGGTGTCAATGTGCCATGCGCCATATTGTTATCTGTTTTTATTAAAGAATTAATAAGCTTATGTGTTGCGTATTAAAGTACTTAGTAAATTGGGAAGAAATATAATTTTTTTTGGATTTTTATTATATCTGCATACAGATGTATACAGTTGAAACAGATATTTCAGCTGAATATCTGGGTTAGTTGTAAGTTTTTGCTTAAACCTTTAATTATAGATTTTTTGTTGCAAGAATCAAAGAGCAAAATGATATCAACATAGGGATGTTGTTAAACCTCGCAAAGGCAATATGCTCGTTGATGCTGCAAAAATGTGCCTGGAACTTAGAGGTCAATGCTTTAATTCCATATTTCATATTTTACAATGACACTGAGGGAAACTCGACTTAAATAAACTATGTTCCAGGTTAAGTTTATCCTGAGAAAGCCATGACTAATGCTTGTTTGTATTGTTGGATACTGTTGTCAACAATCCAGTCTTAGCCTACTCTACTATACCTAAGGTCCAAGCAATGGCTTTTTAAAGGGTACCTATTTATACAATATTGCATATTATTCAAGTAGAAATCAAATTAGAATGGACAGCACAACGGCTACAAGTTCAAAGAGCCAAATAGAGCCTCTTGTGTCTTTTAGGTTTCAAAATAGAGAGAAGTGCATTATATGCAATGATAATAAAGGCGAAATAATTAGGGCGACAGAAAGAACTTTTTCTACTTTTCTTATGGGAAACAAGATTCGATGTAATTAATATTGATATATACAGTATGTGGTACCAATATCTCGATTTTTGATGATAGTATCCTTTTGCGCAGTGTAATTTTGTATTACCTCCGGAATAAGGGTTATCTTATCAGTTACTTTCATCCCTGAAAAATTCACGGTACTTCGCAAAGATGCAACCGGAAGGACATTGAAAATGATGAATAAAACCGCAAAAATGTGATTTGTGTTGTGATTCAAACAGTTTTGAAAAGCAGAGTATAAAAAAGTAAAAATACAAACACTAGTCTTTATAACACATATAATTAAAGAATAGTTATTTTTGTTACAAGTACCTAAAATAGAGTTTTTCAGGATGAATCATTGCTGTTGCAGATGAGTCCTGAAAAACTTCATTTAGGTACGTGTGACAAACACTATTTTTTGTCATACGTTCCCAAAATTTTGCACTTCTTCAGAACGCTTAAATTTGCAAATCTACCATAATTTTTGAAGTCCTAATGTTCGAAAAAGTTAGCTTAGAAATTGATATCGTAGCAACTATTTGACAATTTTGTCATGTCATTCGAAATTTGACATTTAGACATATTCAGGAATTATGTAATAGTCCGTAAAGGTTGCCATGACGACTTTTAGGGACTAGGCCTAAAAATAAGCATTTTACGGACACAAATGAGTCCGTAAAATAGTTATTTTTGGGAGCGTATGACAAAAATGCATTTATAACATTAATATTATGCACCATAATAATTAAAAAATTAATAAATAAAAAATGGGCAGATATGAAGACCTAAAAAATTTCCCTCCCTTTTTAAATAGGAAAATCTATTAATACATAATTAGCCCTAACGTTATTGTAACATTTTTAACCTGTTCCGATTCGTTTAGGCCGTTTTAGTGCTTTTGGATATTTTTAGTCACCCTTGGTTACTCGTTCAATCATTTTTCGGTTAGTTTCAGTTAGTTCAAATTTATTTTAGTCTCCGACTCCTATACGTTATAATCAAATTTATTCTTTTTTCCTTAATTCGGTTCCTTTTGGTTAGTTTTAACTTACTTTAATTTTTGCAACCTATTCCGATACGTTTTAGCCCAGTTCAATGCTTTTGGTTACTTTTGATTAGTTTTGCTTAGTCATTCAGTCAGCTTTCGATTAGTGTTAGTTACTCTTAATTTATTTTAGTTCCAATAAGTTATAACCAATTTTAATTTAATTAGTTAGTCATCAAAATTCGGTTAATTTAAGATTGTTTCAACTTGCCTTAATATTTTTAATCTGTTCCTATGTGTTTTAACCATTTTTAGTGCTCTTGATTACTTTTGATTAGCCGTTTAATCAACTTTCGGCTAATATCAGTTAATTATAATTTATTTTGGTCATTTCAATCAAAATTCGGTTATTTTGGGTTAGTTTTAACTTATCATATCAATATTAATATTTTTAATCTATTTCTATACGTTTTAGCCCGTTTTGTTGCTTTTAGTTACTTTTGTTTGTTTTGTTGTTAGTCAATTGTACCGGTTCCGATACGTTATAACCTTTTTTGTTTAATTTTAGTTAGTCGCCAAAATTCGGTTAATTTGGGTTAGTTGCTTATCTAAATACCTTTAATCAGTTCCGATACGTTAGAGCCCTGTTTGGTGCATATGGCTACTTTTGATTAGTTTTGGTTAGTCATTAAATCAGCTTTCGGTTAGTGTTGGTTAGTTTTAATTTATTTCATTCATTTGAACCGGATCCGATACGTTATATCGAATTTTAATATTTTGGTTAATTTTTGTCAGACGCCAAAATTCGGTTAATTAAAGTTGGTTTCAACTTACCTTAATATTTTTAATATGTTGCGATATGTTTTAGCTCTTTCTGGTGCTTTTGGTTAGTTTTGGCTAGTCGTTCAATCAACTGTCAGTTAAATTCAGATAGTTTTAATTGATTTTAATCATTTTAACCAGTTCCTATACGTTATAAACAATTTTAATGTTTTTGGTTATTTTTGGTTAGTCACCAAAATTCGGTTAGTTTGGGTTAGTTTTAACTTAATTCAATATTTTTAATCTACATCGGTATGTTTTAGCTTGATGCTTTTAGTTAGTATTGGTTAGTTTTGATTAATCGTTCAAATACTTTCGGTAAAGTTCAATTAGTTCCAATTTATTTTAATCATTTGAACCGGTTCCGATACGTTACAAGCAATTTTAATATTTTTGGTTAGTTTTGGTAAGTCTCCAAAATTCAGTTAATTTGGGTTAGTTTTAACTTACTTCAATATTTATAATCTATTTCGATATGTTTTAGACCGTTTTGTTGCCTTGGTTAGTTAGTCGTTCAATCAACTTTCGTTAAAGGTCAGTTAGTTTTAATATATTTTATTAATTTGAACCGGTTCCGGCACGTTATAAGTAATTTTAATGTTTTTGGTTAGTTTTGGTTAGTCGCCAAAATTCGGTTAGTTTTAACTTACCTGAACATTTCTAATCTATTCTAATACGTTTTAGCCCGTTTTGGTGCTTTTAGTTACCTTTGGCTTTTATTTGGTTAGTCATTGAATCAATCAAATTCAATGTTTTTCGTTAGTTTCGGTTAGTCGCCAAAATTTGATTAGTTTTAACTTACTCTAGGTTTTGTAACCCGTTCCGATATGTTTTAGCCCGTTTTGGTGCTTTTGGTTAGTTTTGATTAGTCGTTCAATAAACGTTCGGTTAGTTTCAGTTAGTTTCAATTTATTTTAGTCATTTGAACCGATTCCGATACGTTATAATCAAATTTAAGTTTAAATAAACAAACTAACCCAAACTAACCCAAACTAAGAGGATCTCACTTGTATGACGTCATGAATTTGGCAAATGTAGCATGTACTTTTTCACGACTTGAAGCCCTATACTAGGAAAACAGAAACATTTTCAATGTTAAAATTCAACTTTTGACACCATACAAGTAACGCAATAATTGCAAATTATTACTAAGTTAAGATAGAAAGTATGGCTCTGAATAGCGCATGGATGGGCCTTCTCTTCTAGTGATTTGACGAGCTTGCCCGACCTATTTGCATGACGAAAATGCATTTAACCAGAGCGCCGAACACAAACGCACATCAGATTTAGACTAATGTCATTACGGGCGGGTTGGACGCTAAAGCCTTTCGACCTTTGCCGTCGTAGCCTCAGTTTCGTTCTTCTCAACAATGTATTCTGCGGCCAGTGGAGTTTCAAAAATATGTAAATTCGCAAATTATAGTTAGTTTATGTTAAATTGTTAGGGAAGAAAATTTTATTTTTCTATTTATTTCCCAGTCGGGCGCACTTACTGAGAAGCCGCCCCTGTAGCTTCCGTTGATGTGATTCTCAATCAGAGTACCTCATCCAGCTTCAGTGCTTTGATAAAAGCAAGTAGTCTCGATGGTTGTATGGATGGAAGTTTCTCCTGTTTTCCCCATCACTTTTTTTTAAGAGTTGGAGCAAATAATGCAAAACAATAAAGAACCCAAATATTATAAGAAATGAGGAGCAATAATATTCACAATACTGGGTGAATTTCGGAGAAAAAAATTTTTACGTGATAGCTGTTACCCTCTCAGGTGGCCACAGAGTCTTAAAAATATATTCCCGCTATTTATTATGGCCACTTTTGTTAATAAGATTTTATTTGGATTAACGCGACTAACGCTTTTCAATATATATCCGCTTATCTCGGCCACATTAAACATCTTAATTTGATTTACTCTAGATTCTGTTTTTTTTTTGATTTTATCTTTGTAATGGTCAGGAAATGACGGTACAGCGTTTACTAATTAAAGTTAAATTTCACCAAATACTTTTACTAACAATTTTACCCGCCACATTAGATGGAATAATACTACTACTCTAATCAATCAATCAATAATCATTTATTTATAACATTTAACAATAGTATTATGTCCTACTTCAAAGTTCATTCTATTTTACTTATATTTACAGTTCGTGCTTTTGGCCCTGGCTCTTGCCTGGGGCATCTCAAAGTTGCACAGCCTGCAAATAATAATCCCTTCGGTGGAAGCGACTCTCAAACTATGGTTCGTAACCAGCCTGTTTTACTAACAATACTTGGGATTCAATCCCTTCAATGGCGTTTTAGTGTCTCTCGATTATGCATCGTGTGTTACTGAACACTGGGATTTCTGTGGGCGAGATTTGTGGGTAGAAAACGTGGAGAAAGATACGCAAAAACTCCACTTCACGCTTCTTTGGTTTATCTAGACGTCTATACAACACAAATACACTTAAAAACATGTAGTGGACGGTACATTGTATCATCTACGGTCCTTGTGAGGGAGGAGTAGCAATGGAATCAAGGTAGGGCAAGGCATCGCAAGCCATAATTCCACGCAGGGGGTCAAGGAGCGCAGGTCTCTGTCGCGTCCTTCGAATGACTATGAACCTGAGTCGACTAACGCATCTCGTCTTATGCATCTATATTTATGTGTGCTATATATTCATATTTTTACCAGGGTTACATAATATATACAGTATTTACAGAGTAAAGCTTTACAAATTCATGTTGCCAGGGGTAAGCCTGCCTTAGACAGACATCAATGGTTAAACGTAAACGGTAACGACAAATTGATTCGCTTGCAACGAAGGAAGTTTTTGCAGGATACAGCTTTTGCATTTAGATGTTATTTATATCTCAAGGGGGTCTACGTTCCGGATAAAATAAGGTTGTTTTACCGTGAATTGGGCCGTGAGATACATGGTGATCAGGGTCGTATCGGCAGTCAGCCATATGCGCTGTCTCCGGCGAGCCACGAATTCCGGTATCATAAAACCTGCACGCTAGACGATTCATGAATTCACGCACGTATTCTATGCCCGCCCAGTTATGCAGGTCTCGAATTCTGGTCCGTATGCCCGAGGAAAACACGGCCCTCAGGTGCCGGTTTTGCATTACCTGAATTGACTTTAGGTGACTTTCAGCCACAGAGCACCACACTGGCGCGCCATACAAGAGAGTCGGTCTTGTAATGGCCTTATACAGTATGAGCTTGTTCGTAGGGTTAAGAACTGATCTATGTTTAATCAACATTCCTAGTTTGTTGATTACCGTCATGTTCCTAGTCCTCACGTGTGCTACATGGTTGTGGAACGTAAGTCCCCTGTCTAGTCCGATCCCGAGATATTTTACCTGGTCCTTGGCTACTATATTGGTATCTCCTATTCTTAGAGGAAGTACTTCGGGTCTGTATCTCTTACGCGAAAAGATACCCAGTTCGGTTTTCCCGGTGTTGAGTCTAATTTTCCATTTTTCGTAGTAGCCAAGGACTAGCTCCATGTGTCGACTCAGGTTGTCGACTGCGGCCTGTGCATGAGGGGCGCTAGTGTGTAGAACGGTATCGTCTGCGTAGAAGGCCGCAGACGAATCTGGGTGGGATGGAAAATCCGCTATATAATAGCTGAATAGTTGCGGCGATAGTACTGTTCCCTGCGGCACTCCAGTTTCGACCGGTCGTGTGGACGAGATCGCGTTGCAGACTTTCACCGAGAACGTACGTCCGGTAAGGTATGACCCGACGAGCGCTACTAGATAGAGTGGGTACTCATACTCAATGAAGAGTTTGTATAGCAGGCCGTCGTGCCACACCCTGTCGAACGCCCTTTCTATGTCAAGGAGAAGCAGATCTGTGCAATGGCTTTGGTTAAAGCTGTCATAGATACCCTGTACGATCTTCGCAGCGAGCATACTTGTGCTATGTCCGATGCGAAAACCGAACTGCTCCCTGGGGAGTATGTCCAGCTTTATGGCCGCCCCGCTAAGCCTTGGCAACAAGAGCTCCTCGGTGGCGTAAGAAACGGATCTTTCCCCGCTTTGTGGAATAGTACTATGCTTGCTTTCTTCCAGGAAGACGGGAAGTACTGCAAGGGAATTATGGCATTGACGATATGCATAAATTGTATAATAGTTTTTCTGGGAAGGTTTTTCAGGAGCAGGTAAGGTATATTATCAAGTACCGGGGCCTTATTCTTCGTTAGGTGGCTTAAGACTTTGCTGATCTCATTGGGGGTGACCAGAAGCTTCTGGAGTACCGGTGGGGGGATCGGGTAAGCGCGGCCACTGCACAGATGGACTCGCTGCGTGATTTCCCTGTGCAATGGCGTAGAGTCCATCGCATATCTGTGGATCTCCTCAAGCGAGTCCGCAAATGCCTCCGCCTTCCCCTGGTCATCCAGAATATCTTGTCCTCGGTGCTTCAGCACCGGGTATTGAAGGGGGTACTGCGGACTCGCCTGGCGAGCTTCCATAGCGAGCCGTCACTCGTGCCTAGGTCATTCACATAGTTCATCCACTTCGCACTTTTGTGCTCTCTTATGAGCCATTTAATCTGGTCATTGATCACGCTCACTCGCCGCCTCTCGTTCTCATTCCTGCTTCTTTGCCACCTACGTCTCAAACGGTTCCGGAAATTGATAAGATTAAGGATCTCATCAGGAAGAGTTTCCACGAATGGCCTCTTCCTGACTACCAGACATATTGCGTCACGTATGTTGGATGTTAGGGTGTTAACTTCAGTCTCAAGCTCCTGGATCGTGTCGATTTGGCCAGGGATGACCGTGACCTCGTTCAACCTCTCCCGGTACATCCTCCAGTCAGAATTCTTGTACGAGACAAATGTCTAGTAGGCTACCGGCCGCCTGTCGAGCGTTAATGCCGGCAGGCTAATTCCGACTGGAAGATGGTCCGAGTTAAGGTCACTAATCACTTTCAGCGCGTCTAGTCTATTCATCCCCCGGGAAATCGCTATGTCCAGGTATGAGGTTCTGAAATTTCCACCATAAGAATAATATGTCGGGGCGTTTGGGCGATGATATTGGATGTCCAGATTATTTTCTATTATACCGTGTAACACACGGCCTTTGAGTGTTGTCCTGTTATCGCTAAATGCAGTGTGGTGTACATTAAAGTCACCGATAAGCAAGTCGCTGCTTATCGGTGACTTTAATCCCATCCGTCCCGGTTCTAAAAATGCGAAGAAATCACGCTCGAGAAGGCGTCAGTTCGAGGCCTACATATTCTACTGCGCTATTAAGATCTGCACGTCTCTTGTATGCCACCGACTTGTGTATTAGTCAGGCAACTCCTCCTCCCCTTCCACCAGGGCGATCGGATCGTTCTATCCGGTAACCCCTGCATTTAAAAACAAATTCTTGGCTTAGGCGCGATTCGTTTAAGAAAATAATCTGGGGACAGGATTTATACAAAAAATTGCGGAATTCGCCAAGCTTTTGCTTGATTCCATTGCAATTACATAATATTATATCGTACATAATAAAAACAATGAGTATATACAGTTAAACAATATGTACATATTATAATATATTGTATTTTTGGTACTCCACTGTAAAAAAATTAATGGAAGTTTGCATTAGGAGCTGTTTGTCGCCGTGGCACGCCTTGAACATTGAGACGTACTCATCCAGGGCGAAAAACAGCTCTTCTAGGTTAATAAGTGAATTCATTTCATTAATTATATTTGCCAATCGAGAGACACTAAATGCAATATTGTCAGAGTTAGTTGCAGACTGGCTACTTACCCTCTTCTGCTGTAGTTTGATGTTGTCCGCGTTTGCAGTCTGCGCGGCCCGAGTCCCTATTGTGTTAGGGAAGTCTCTGTCCTAGATTTTGTTTCTATCAGGTGGAGGTTGTTGAGGGCCTGTCTTGATATTTGTACCCCGGCCTCCTTGTTCGCCGTCCTGCCGCCGCCAGGCCGGCTTGGCGGGCAGGGGAGCAGGGACGTATTTCCTTCTCTGCTGTTGGGGCTGTTTCTAATTGTTGGCTTGTATTTGGTTTACTTTATACAAATAAACAGGGCAATCTTGGCTGATTGCCCTGTGATCTCCGCCGCAGTTGGCGCATCTGATGAGTGCCTCCGAGGTGCAGGAGGTAATCTCATGCGGCCCGGCACACCTACTGTATTTGACTGCTTTTTTGCAGTAGGTGTACGAATGGCCATGAGTCTGGCAGCGTTTACACTGCATAATTACCCTGTCACTCCTGCGGTGTTCCCAAGTCACTCTAATACTCATTAGAGTGCGGACTTCCTGCTGTAGTCTTTTGAGGGTTATAGTTGATGGCACTACGACCAGATAAAGTTGGTCCCGTGTTTTCTTCATCAAGAAAATGGATTTGATGTCAATATTATAGGCGTCTGTGAGTTCTTCCTTAATTTCAGAGAGTGAGATATCCCCATCAAGTCCACGGAGTACATAAGCTCTAGTTTTGCTCTGTCGGTCAGCATAGGAGTGGTATTGCAACTCGCTGTCGTCAAATGCTTTTTTGACCGCTAATGAATTACAGTTAAATCCAGTAATTTACATGCTCACCTCGTTGTAGCGATATCAGTTCGACTATACGTCTTTTCAATATCCTTTTACTTTAGCCTGAAGGTAACACATGTGCTCGTCTTAAATAGGAGTAAATATTTAGTTTAGGTAGGAGGTGAGCTCCAGTTTTGGTTCGAGAATATGGTTTTCATCAATCTTAATCTCGTTCAATATTTTTACTTCACTCTTTAATTTCATTAAAAATATGTCTACTATGGGAGTATTAAATCCTAATTCCAATGCATTTTATTCCAATTTCCTGGGACAACTCAACTTTATTGAGAAAACTCCTAGAGAGCTTCTCTTTGGTTTTGGAAAATGCTTTTCTCTATTTAATTGGTTTGAGTTCTTGACATTCGTAGAAGAAACGGGGTGGACTAGATTCATCAAAGAGTAATTATTGAGGATGAAAATAGTCAGAAAAATAAACTTACGGTATGTATTTTGAAACAATCAATCTTACCTTATCAAGAAATTGTTACTTCATGGCGAAAGATAATTTCTGGCATCTACCATCATAAAATTCAGTTTATTCTCTATTATATCGGATTCGATTTTATTAATTTCTTGTCACCTAAACCTGGCATTTTTGCCTTGCGCATATCGTACAACCACAACCAACACCACCCTATCGTTCGACCAACTAGGGATGTATGTCCCAATCACAATGTTAACGATATGTGCTTAATAAATATTTGTTTCTGCGCCTGCTTATTTATAACAAATATAAGAGTATTTTTACTTGTATCATAGTATAACCCAAGTGAAAAATCACGCTAACCCTAACCCAAACATGACAAAGCGTGAGTGGCTTGGATCTTGTATGTCGTCCTATCTAGGGAAACAGATTGCACGGAGAACTTATACCTCATTTTATGGGTGAAATGTGGCATGTAGCTCATGGGGATTGGCTAGCTTAAACTAATTATGGAGCCATATTAATCAGCAGTGCGGTGGAGCGGCAATTTTTTTTAATAACTTTGCAGGTTTTCCTACCGGATGCATTTTTGAGTATCAGGCAGTACATTTTGTTATTATCTTTGATTTATTGTT
>JAEQML010065379.1:0-21042 GCA_016904865.1 Pissodes strobi | reverse complement strand
AAGATAAAAAATATATCTCCTTCAAGTAGTTCTTCCTCGAAAAAAGGTCGCTGCCTAACTTTAGGTAAAAAAACTGAAACACATGTGGACAAAGTCTGCTTAATGTTAAACTTAACTGAATGGCTCAGTTTTGAGAACCAATCCCTTATACCTGAAGAACAAAAGCACAAAAAAAACATTTAAAATACCCTATGAATTTCGGCAGAAATTTAACAGTAAGATAGTTTTAAAAGAAAGAAGCAGGCTTTGGTATACACAGGAGCGAAGAGAGAGCGCATTATTGATATTATACAGGTTCAAAGAAAGTCAATATCAGGTTCTGATCACTGAGTGATTGATGCATGAAAACCCAGTATTGAGTGACTACTTTAGACGACAATGGCTAGGAAGTCATTGAAGCTATAAAGAAAGAGCCTTTGGAAGGTGTACTTAACACGTTTTATTTCAGATTAAAATCCTTTATAGTTATTTGGTAGTTTATTCAAAAATTGCTTACAGCTTACAGCTATAGTTAGTAGACAGATGTGATTTCTGTAGCCTCAGAAAATACAGTCTAATAAAATGTCCAAGTTTTGTCTCATACTTGTGAAAACAATTGCCTATTTGGAATATTTACGAGTTGGTGTGCATACAGAAGACATTAAAAAAAGCCCGATGTGATTAATATATTTGATTCAATAAATTTCTGTTTTACATCAGTGCGGTATTCTAGACTCACAACTAGCATTGAATGCCCCCAGGCCAAGACTGACAGGCCACAGATTGAAAAAGCCCGTCATATTGCGGTTGAAAGCATTCTAAATAATACCTATCTATTTTAAGGTAAACGTGATTCGAGTAGTCTTACTGATATTGAGGGAGAGTCTGTTACCAAGAAATCAATCCTCCAATTTTCCAAGACTTGTGTTTGTTTTGTTCAGTAAATTATCAAAGATTTGGCCTCTGTTCAGAAGCCACGTCTTTTCGGCAAGTAATCTCAGGCCAGAGCTTGAGATGAGATGTTATGTTGTTCATGTAGATCAAGAAAAATAATGACGTTAAAGGGAATCCTCAACCAATTCATTGCCCGAGAAGTTTTTAAAGTAATCAACTTGAAAGCGATTTTCAATGTAACGTTTAACTAGGTCTATCCTGTCTTCATTGATGTTATAGTATTTTAATTGATCCAATAAGTTGTTGTGTGAGACGCAACCAGAGACCCTTGTCAGATCACAATATTTATGTATTACATCCTCTCAAAGGCCTCCACAATATATTCTAGCATGTTCATGTGGTTGACTCACCTTTTTTGAAGCCAAATTGGCACTTAGATAAGAGACCATTGGACTTAAAATAAATATAAAGTTGTTTCCGTAGAACCGATTCATACACTTTAGATATGACAGGACTCAAGGCAATTGGCGTAAAGTTATTTGGATCAGTCAAAATGGTATAATATTTGAGATTTTACAGCAGTCAAGGTACATTTTTACTCTTATACTTAAGTTTATTAGTTTAGTAAGTGGAAAGTTAAGGATATTTTGTCTTCATTGATGTTATAATATTTTAATTTATCCAAGATGTTGTTGTGTGAGACGCAACCAGAGACCTTTGTCAGATCACAATATTTATGTATTACACCCTCTCAAAGGCCTCCACAATATATTCTAACATGTTCATGTGGTTGACCTGCCTTTTTTGAAGCCAATTTGGTACTTAGAGAAGATACCATTGGACTTAAAATAAATATAAAGTTGTTTCCGTAGAATTGATTCATACACTTTAGATATGACAGGAATCAAGGCAATTGGCGTAAAGTTATTTGGGTCGGTCAAAATGGTATAATATTTGAGAGCTGTCAAGGTACATTTTTACTCGTATACTTAAGTTTATTAGTTTAGTAAGTGGAAAGTTGAGGATATTTTAGTAAAGAAAGAAAACCGCGTCCTCCTTGCTTCCAATAATCGCGAAAGTCATGGAACGTGTAGTCAAGCAGCAACCACTCAAGTACCTCAAGAACAACAGAATAATCAGCGATAATCAATCCGGCTTTCGAAAAGAGAGATCGTCAGGATATATATTGGCCTATGTCACTCATATATGGAGTAGGGCAATTGAGAACTACGGAGAGCCTCGAGCGTTTGCGTTGAATATTTCGAAGGCGGCAGAGTTTGGCATGAAGGACTGCTCAACAAACTGCCGTCCTTCGGACTGCCAGCCTCTCTCTGCAGCTGTCTTGCCAGTTTCCTCAAGAACCGATCTCTGCACGTTGCAGTTGATGGACACATCTCAGACACATTCACCATTAACGCGGGCTTGCCTCAGGCCGCAATACTTTAACAAACTCCGTTCTTCATCTATATTAATGAACTGCTGACCGAAATGAATAATCCTGTTTACAGCTTTGTAGATGACAGTACCCTTATCTCCCAATTTAGATCAGAAAAACCTTTACCAGCGACTGAGACTTATCACCGCAGGCAGGAGGCAATACGGCGGGCCCTGACATCATTATGTCAGGATCGACCATTCCTTCATCCTCGTCAATCGAATTGCTGGGTGTCTCGGTCAACAGAAATATGTTTTGCATGACTATGTTGTTAACATCGCAAAATCAGCCTCCCAGAAGCTTGATGCGCTATTTCGCAACAAAAAACTGTATACACCGCAGCAGTTGCTCTTGCTCTACAAAGCGCAAATAAGACCGTGCTTAGAATATTGCTCTCACATCTGGGGTGCCGCACTAAAGTACACCCTAAAGCTGCTTGATTCCATTCAGAAGGGAGCTGTGCATCTCGTCGGCAACACGGGATTGGCCCGGAATCTGGATAGTCTGGAACACCGCAGAGATGTGGCCGAGATGTCCCTGTTTTACAGAGACTTTCACGGCAGATGTTCCCAGGATTTGGCCCGCCTCGTCCCGGATAGTCACGACAGACGGCAAGAGCGCACCAGTTCGTCGTACAACTGAAAACACCTAGGACATCGCTTTACAAGAACTCCTTTATCTGCTATCTGTATTGTCATCTGAATCTTATAATATAGTCATGCAGATCTGGTGGAGGTCTACTTTCATACATCCCACTAAAAAGTCTCAATTTTTCAGGCATTTGACATATTTCCCTGTTGAAGTAGCTTATTTTTGTCTTATTTTGTATAAGAGCTTTGTTTTAGAAGGACTATTTTCATTGCATTGAATATAGTTTGTAGAAACGTACTAAATTTGTCATTAAGATAGCGTTGGTTGAAGGGTATCTAAGTGGGACCAATAAGTATTGAAGGAGGTTGTGTGGTAGCATTTTACCTTGGGATATGATTGGCCTTCTCGTTATGCAGTCTGGGTCAGGTGACCTTTCAAGCAGATCTATGAAAAGATTAAGTACTGAGTAATCCGAAATATAATATTTAAGTTATAATGAACATTTAGGAACATGTTGTCAAGAGTATTCGAACCACATGTAGGAGCAAAGACCTGTCCCTAGAACAGAAGCTTCTTATATGGTTCAGTAAATTGTTTGCTTTACTATCATTTAAGCTAAAGTGGACATTGAAGTCACCATTAATTAGGGTTCGTCATTTTCTTGACAACTTTTTGATCTTGTCTTGATTTCAAGACAAGGTCAATACAAGAAATGATCCTTGTTTCTCAAGACAAGACAAGAAATTCCTTCCCAAGTCCAAGATTTCTTGGAAAGAAACCAAGAAACTCTTGAAATTTCTTGAAAATATAAAATTAAAAAAAGTCATTTGTTTGCTAGTTTATGGAAAAAAAAACTGAAACATTTTTAATGGAAGGATAAAAAAATTATTATGTAAAAAATAACTTTGTTTTTTAAATCTTTTTATAATTTTTGATATGTTATGGCCTAAGGTATTGGGCCCAAAAAGTACTTTGCAAAGCGAGCCTATTTCAGCAGAGGCCAAATCGGTCAAATGAAATAAATATGTAAAAATTAGCAAAAACCATTTGAAAGGGGTCGGAATATTTACTTTTAAAAAATCAGGTCAATACGAACAAAATTAAAATTGATTCTTTAATTGTGGTAAAACTATGTCTTGTGGGCTTTAATGCTTAATGACGTTTTATTTGCAAAGGATTTTTTTTATCATCTTTGTATATGTTATGACCTAAAATATTAGAATCAAAAAGAACTTTGCTAAGCGGATCTACTTCAGTGGCGTACAGAAATTTTGAATTTACGTAAAAATTTTTAAATTAAGAAACAAATTAATTTGTCAACACATATGAAGCAACGAACTGTAAGACAACACTAACCTGACCTCGTGACCCTCGATTCCAAAGCATAAACATCACATCAACCAATTTCATCCCGACTTTTAATTGCGGTTTCCTTTTTTGTCAATGTATCAAGAAACGGCTTTTAAATGAGGGTCCCCCTTTTGTCAAGTTGTCAAGAATTCTCAAGATTTCTTGAGTCCAGACAAGACACCAACTCTCAAGAAATGGACAAGACAAGATTTTTGTTTATTTCTTGAAAATATTTCAAGACAAGACAAGAAATTGCTTGTCAAGACAAGATTTCTTGTCTTGCCGATCCCTACTGAAAATGTAGAAAGCGATCGAACTAATTCAAAGGTCCGTGAAACTGGAAATATATAGAAATGTGCAGTAAATATTTTAATTATTGCTATTTAAATAGCGACATACATAACGAAAAAGTTAATGCAGGGATCAAAAAAGGCTGCATTTTTTCTTAACCTGTATTTCGGCAAATTATAGCATACGCATGATTTTTTTCGGAAAATAGAATAAATCAAGCAGCTAAATGTTTCATTCAATTGTGATGATTTTTATGGTAATCCATTTATTAATTTTCTTTCGTCGATTATATTTTAGAGACGCAGATAAGTTACCCGTTTGTTCTCATAGGTTCATTGAACATTAAGTCATCTATAAAAAGTGTATCGATCAAATCAAATCACTCACTAATATAGGATATAAGTTTTGTTCATACCGAGGTATTATACAACACTCGAATCATCATCACCTCTGTTAAATTATTCTTGCCCGTTAATTTATGCTGAGCTTTTAGTGCCCGCCAGACAACATCACTTCTTAATGCTCAAAAACATCTTTCAAGTGCTTTATTCAGACATAAATACAGCTAAATAGTAATTCATTTAGCCTCTGTTCGGTTAAAATAACATCTAGGTAAATATTATACCGCATATCAATGGAGTCTCTTAAGTGCAATCATAATCATTCAATCAATTCGACTAAGTGGCTGAGCAAGTAATGAGGTCAGAGGCGTGCCTCGATAATATCACTTAATTTGACACCCGTTACAAAGAGTAAAAGTAATGTTTTTCACAACCCTATAATAAGATCGTTACTCTCGAGTCACTTATTTAAGTCTAATAATTTATTTTTTTTACTACTAACATGATAAATCACCATTATTTACTCCATTCCTCAAATGAGAAGTAACATTTCTCACCGTAGGTAAATAATAATATTAAAAAAAACCTAGGTCAATAGTGAAACGTAAACGGAAAATATCAAAACCCAAACTAACCCAAACTACTTGTCATTTCGGATTATTTGAAAAATGAGTAGGAAATGATTAATTTCAAAATCTAATCAATTCAAATAATGATAAGGATTGTATCAGTGCTATTAGTAAAAAAATTATATACAGTATGACTCACTTTTCATGACTCCCCATAATATTCTTATTAATAATGCGATTTTGTCAAAACTTAGATGGAGAGAAGGTGCTTTGTATGTATGGAGCTGTCAGGAGATTATCAGCGTTTTTTGGCGAGTAACCACGGTTAACTACAAGTAATACTGAAGTAAGTGCCAAGCGGGCACCCCACCACAAATTGTACTGTCTGCTTCTGTCTTCGCCAAAATACCGTAGTTAGATCTTGCATTGCTAGAAAAGAATATAGATATTTTGCATATTTATTTGAAAATTATCAGTTTGATCAGTGCAGAACGTTTACTCATATTTTTAATGACATAATGGTGGCCTCTGGAGATAAGCAAACTAATGGTATTTTTTCGATGAATATGTTCAGGATACTTTATGCTGCCCAAATCCCATTTGGGGCACATTTGTGTAGGAATTCCGATGCGTATGAGGCTTCTATAGAAGAATTTCATGAACGTAAAATTTACAAACTTGTTCAGAATGGAAAAACAAACATTTCACATGTTTAACGTTTCAAAATTAATCCGCCATGACTCCATCAAACCTCGAGTACCACACCTCGTCACGTATGTAAGTTGTAGTAAGCCGTAGTTGAAAAATGATCATGTAATAGCGACGTCACGAAACTTCCCCTCACTTACCACAGTTAAATTAATCCTCGTAAAAACAAAGTAGTATCCTCTAGTATGCCGTAGTTAATTGTAGTTAGCTCGCGAAAAAACGCTTCTTGTTACGATATCTGTCAGTTAGACAACTGACCTTCCAGGCTACTTGATATTTCGAACTATTTGAAAAATAAGTAGAAAATGACTAATATAAAAATCAAATCGAATCAAATATGTTAATATATCAGTGTTAGTAGTAAAAAAAATTCTATATATACCTCGGTTGAGAAGGCCATGATTAACCTCGCACATTATATCCTGAGGCGCGGTAAATAACGGCTTCCTTCTCAACCTAGGTATATAATATACTATTTGTATCCCTTCGCTTATTAATGAAATGTACAAGAAAACAGTAGTACGAAAATTATTTTATACAGTTAAATAGGAAAATTTATAATATGTATTTTGTATATTGACATGTAGAGGAGAGGTAGTATGAATGGGATCCCTTCTCAATCAGCAATATTTTTTACTTTTTTAGGAAAATCCACAGTTTTGGTCATGAATTTGCAGCTTATAATCACAATAACATAAATTCCTAGTAAATGTTTTGATTCAAAAAAAAATAAGACATGACAACAAATACATAAGTAAGATGTCCCTCTCAACACTTGCATGTATTAAACGGGACACATACTTGCTATAAATGAGACAACTAATTAGAACCAATAAAAAAAAAAGAAATTTATTTTGTAATATTTAAAAATTACATTTTAAGAGTGACCTGCATATACGAAGAAATGAAAAATAATATGTTAAATAGTTTGCCAAATATTTAAAAGAAATATGACATTCAAAAACATGTTTACAAAAATTCCCCCGAACACGTTTTCATACTGGGAACATAAAATATGAAATCTCGAAGTCGACGGAGGTCGAGCTATAGCCAAATTAGGTTCTGAGTGTGGAAGCTTGTTTAAAATTCGATCCTGATCAGGATAAAAAACTTCCCATAGCGCCTTAAAACTGTAACACTAAGTTCGTCATCTGGAAGACATTCTTGAACACATCCAATGCAAGATTTTTTTTTAAAGAAATTGATCAGCAGAAAATCATTGTCATGCAATGAAAAGGTTTCCTAGTTTCTGAACATCTCAATTTCTTCGTCACTATTTTTTTTGCATTTCCTCAAAAAAACTGATCAGTGTTATCAGAGTCTAGGGGAATAAAATATTATTTAGCATTCTTACCGGAACTGCTACCTGTCTGCAGAACTCGTTTCGCCCCTTTTACTTACTCCATGTTTTCTTCCAACCCTACGTTTATTCTCTCAGGTGTTTCGGAATAATGAAGGGAACATGAGTATTATTTTTTTTTATTAAGGTCCAATATCTTGCAGAAATGGATCTAAATGCATCTAATTTTATTGTATTTCCAGAAGAACCCGCTCTGCTATCTAATTTTATGTTTTTAGGTCTTCATGATCGATAACATTTGACAAAGCTTATGAGTTGCAGGATACTTTTGAAGCTTTACCAATTTACACATATTTATATCTTGGATATTATTGAAGACATTT
Source organism: Pissodes strobi (assembly GCA_016904865.1). Taxonomy (NCBI): domain Eukaryota; kingdom Metazoa; phylum Arthropoda; class Insecta; order Coleoptera; family Curculionidae; genus Pissodes; species Pissodes strobi. The sequence continues at coordinate 13,201 of JAEQML010065379.1, read as the reverse complement.
TTTTGTATAGGAGTTTCACGTAGATTCCAGTGACATAGTTGTGTTTTTGTCTGGCATGTGCCATTTTTGATATATGAGAGTTAGTTGTATTTTCTTAAGTAAGGTAATTAAATTGTCAGTTTGGTTCCAGATCAAATTTCCTTTTCACTCATTCCACATATTTTTAATTTATTTGTGTTGACCTAGTTGTGTCTTTGTCTGGCATGTGCTATTTTTGATATATGAGAGTAGGTTGTATTTTCTTAAGTAAGATAATTAAATTGTCAGTTGGGTTCTAGATCAAATTTCATTTTCACTCATTCCACATATTTTTAATTTATTTGCAGTCAAACGATTTTATTCTACTTTTGTTGTAATTTTTATTATAAAATGTAATTTTCTTAAGATCTAAAAGAGCATCTTACGTAAAATAAATTGATTTAAAAAATACCACATGCAACTAACATTTCTTTTTATATATTATTTATATAAAATATTTATTTAACAAAATTTCAATTGCGATGTCCCATTTATTTAATAGCATTAAAACAACGAGTGCATGACAAATAAAAAAAAACTATTAAATTGCCTATTTCTTGTATTTGAATAATTTTAAAATTTGATGATAATACAATATATGGTTCAGATCGAACTGATAAATAATATATTGGATGTACGATTTAAATATGCACTGCGTCACTGGAATTTACGCAAAAAAAAACCTAACAAGAAACATGAAAATAAACCACTCTCAATCTTGGAATACAAAACATTTCCCTTAATTAAGACATGGGATGTGCGTTAACTGGATGATGAACTAATTCTTAAGTACTATCACGCTTTTCTGTCAAGGTATTGGAAACTTAATTTGTTGTATTCCATTTTTAATGGAGAATTTGCAAACGGTTTATATTGGGCAAAACAGCAAGTCTTAATAACATATAGTTGCCATTCTGCTTATAGTTCTAATAAGCAAATACCACCTGTAAAGTAACATGAATAAAATTAAATTTAACAAATCCAAATAAATGAAAAATCATGCCCTTAATTTAGATTTTAAATATTTAAATTATTCACAAAATATTCACGTTATAAATTAGAGTATGAATGAATAATTTAAAATGTGAGTAGGAGATCCGTTGCACGTAGGGCGCCGATCTAGGCCCATTGTGCGCAAACTAGCAAAGGCACACAGTTTCCTCGGCTGGACATTTCATATTTCGTCTGTGTTCAGTACACAGCTTCAAGACTGTACTTCTCTTATCCTAACAAAAGCATACCGGCTTTTGACTGAACGATTCCTCGTCCTCTAAACACAACATGCATTCAGGATCTTCGACGATTCGAAGCAGGTGCAAATTCCTGTTCAAGACGCAGTGCTCTGTAAGAAACTCTTCAGAGCCAGAAGGGACCACACTCTAGGCTAGTTCAGCCTGCCTCATTCCTAGAGTAGTCTAGCATAGATCCTTGGCTTGCACATTCATTGCGTTCCTTAGAATAGCGCCGGCCATACTGTAGGATACATCTATTGCAGGCTAAAGTTCCACTGGACCCATTGCAGAACCCGGTCGTGCCAAACGATCGGCTTCTTCGTTCCCCGGGACATACGACTATCTCGGAACCCAAACAAGACTGACTATGTTATGCCCGGTTAAGGCCACCAAAACGTCCCTATACTCAGACACCAGCGCATAATTAACTCTATCAAGATCCGTCAGAGTAGCTCTGCTGATCGAGCAAGTATAAACATCCTTCCCTCTATGTATGGTATTTTATGGTTTTCACACCCATATTTCTGTCTACGCGTCCTCGTAAAAAGTACTAATGCGGTCTTGTCTGGTTACATGAGTCCTTTCCTGTACGAATAATGTCTAGACCATCAGCATAGGCTTGAGTGTAAAATCCGGTTTCATTCAGCTCTTGCAGAGGAACTAGTTCAGCAGCTTGGCATATCGATTCTACAGGTATATTGTAAAATGCACCTTCGATATCTAGAAAAAAAACCAGCGAATATTTTCCACGGTCAAGCAGCGCTTTCATCTTATTAAATAGGCGAAGGAGAGCCATTTCCGTTGACTTTCCCCCCTGGTAAGCATATTGTTGGATAGGGGTTGGTGTCTCGATTAAAACCATCTCCGTTATGTCACGGTCTACTATTCTCTCTATCGTTTTCAAATTAAAACTAGATAGACAAAATGGGAGGTATGATTTTGCCTGAGTTTATTCGGCTTTTCTCGATTTGGGAATAGAGACGACCCTTTTGCCTTCCAGGCAACTGGTAGCCTAGAGCAAAGCAGGATATAAATAATATTCCTAATAGAAAGTGGATTAGGATTCCTGGCCATTTTGCAAGAACGTAGGAAAGACTGCCGCTGAGACTTAACAGGGGAGAAGTTTGCAATTGACCATTTGACCAACTCATAGGTTATGCTCTTTGATGATAGTTTGTAGTCAGATCTTAATGTTCCACACCGTCATTCAAGATGGCCTTCTTAGTATGCCCCACGATTGAACCTGGAAAGTGTGTGCTAAGCATACGCCTCGGAAGAAGTAAAGCTTTCATCCTAGACGATTACAGCATTCAGTCTCATAAACGGATCTCTCGTTAGGACTTTACTTAGCCTGACCATTGGGGACTTCCTGTTGATATCCCCGCAGTAGGTCCTCCACAATATACCTTGGGCATATTTGAAATCCTACAAGTGGTAATTTTCTTGTGTTCGTTTGGCCCTATTTAATAGCCTCCGAACTTTGTAGCGATGAGCCTCAAGATTTGAGTTCAACCATGGTATCTTACCCGTACTCGGCCTAAGTGCACAATTTGGTCCATGGGATCGTTTAATAGCGGTTGTCAGGCAGATTGCTGCTTTCTCGAGTTTCTTCATGTTCTGAAACCGCGTTCGCAGCACTCCGCATCTCCTTCTTCAGTTCCTCGTTATAGGGATGCCAGTTGTCCTCGGAATTCTGTATTTCGGCTGTATTTAGGCTTAAATGAGCACTGATCCTCTATTGAGGATCTCTAGGTGACTCAAATCGAGAAACTCGAGTAGAGCTTCCAGAGTTCACGTCCTCCTTCTACCATACAGTGTTATGACAATTCGCAATACATACTATTAACAAAAGTAGATTGTAGGTGTGCTGCCCCACTCTGTAGGTACAGCAACTTTCCTATGGGGGCTATTCGCATACTAGGCCGAGCAAACCACGAACTCCATTCTGTAGTGTACCTTATTTATGGTAAACTTAACTAAGTTGGGGTTTGGAGATTTCAAAATGCACTACAATACAGCTTTATCCACAATACTATTTCACTAACCATGTTAATATCATCAGGATATGATTAAAAATTTACTCGTCTTTTGATGATATCAAGTATATTACTCAAAACATTTTTAAAAATAAAAGAAATATATACAAACATGTCGGTTTTTATTTAGATTTTACCGCATGTCACCTTTAAATCTCGTAAAGTAAAAACTTAACCCACGATAACGGGGGCTCATTTAATAATAGAATAATAGAGAAGAAGATAGAATAAACAAAATGAAAGAAACCCTCAAGAAAAGGGAGAGATAAAAAATGAATACAATGGATATATTACAGTTAGTAACAAAAATACTACTCCCATGATTTATCGTTACATTCACTACAAAAAATTTGGCCTAAACTTGTTTCCAATGATTTCTTACATAAAATCCATTGGTAAATGCAGTTTGGATATATCAATGAAGTACATTTCAAGTACGGAGAAATTTTGCACTTTGAACAGCTATGGTTGTTTCTTATGACTTTTGCACCAGGACAAATTCCACACCGGCGGCGTTTCAAGAGGGCAAGCTGTTGAGCAGGTATTGGAAAATCCCTTAATACCTTCTCATAAAGATCTGCCCACATAACTCGAACCTTTCGCAGCACGTGAATCATGTTCACGCACATTCTCATGTATGATCCACATAAGTGTTCTTATAAATGAATATATTATTAATATTTTGTATTAATATTATTTGACAATATATACAAGCCAGGGTAATTAAAACTACCAATGTTAGGGCAAACATTGAAAAGTAGTATAGGCCATCGAACGGTCCTTCTCGAGGTTGAATAAGTTGCACATTTTTCGTCCAGTTCTTCAATGTTTACTTTGGTATTATTGTAGAAAAAAAAAGATTCATAGTTGCTACCAAAAACTGCTTTTCCTTGTTTGAGGACATAGTTCAGCATGGTGGTGTGGGCTGTAAAACCTAATAGCGGAGATTCGACACGACGCTTTCGATCCCGCAAAAACTGTCGTGAAATCTGCGGTTGATTTTTTTAATGCACCCACGTAAGTTAAACCACATTCTTGAAGCTCTCCGTAATATTGCAATAGGTTCTTTCAAACGAAGCATTCCTTACGATTGATAATATATTTCTTTTTATCTGGCTTAGAAGTTTTTAGTTTTTCCAAATTTGTTTTCCTTTTCTGTGTACACATCTGCGTTAATAATGTACTGAGTCTCGGAAACACCTAAAGTCTGTACCTTTAACTCATATTTGGCAGATTTGTTTGAGATTTACTTACATCCGAAAAGAGCAGTGCCCCCTGAATAGCATCAACATTTCACCATTTGTTCCTGGGATGTAATTATTTATTGAGCGCTAAGCAATTTTTTTAAGATATTTTCAAAAGCTGCACGTTTGTTATTTTAGATCCGATCATTTCTAATGGAGGCGTAATCAAACTCCAAACAAACCAGTAAGAAGAAAAATAATACAGGAGACATTGTACATCTGAAAATAGTCCTTCCAGTCCTGCTTGTAGCTCATAATGATCTACGACTCTCGCGGAAAAATTTCAAAAGTCCTTGAAGATATAAAAGTCCGATAGAGGTACCAAGCACGAAAGTCAAAAGTATCTGTGTTCATGATAAAAATAGGTAGAAATGTTTGTCGGCAATTTTCCTTAGAGTAATTTTATTTTGCATATCATGATTTTTTTATTTGAGTGGCGGAGAAGTAACTCTGCCATATCTCCATGAAATGTAAGTTCCAGGTTTCAAGTGGAGTTTTAGGTTGGTTTACTCTGGATGGTCCTTGCAATTCTCGTTATACCGTGAAGATATTGTGCCGTGAGGTTTTAATGTGTGATGGAGGTGCTTTACCCATTTGTACACGGTGATCATTTATAATGTCCCCCCTCTTAACTTTTTTGTTTTTCGCATTAGACAAAAATGTTAAATACAAAAGTTGTGCAGAATAATGTAAGCTATTTGCAGAATACATTTATATATATACAAGGTGTTGCAGAAATGAGTGGCAGGTGAAAGTTATATTTTTATAAATGAAACGCCCTGTATATTGTTAATTTTTTGGAATCTCCTAAGAATTCTGAATATTTTTTCTATAACGTGTCCTACACCTAAATGTCATAGTGTTCGACATATTCGCATTTTAAATAGTGTTCTCGTATTGTAGTTGCCTAATTCACGGCCACCTAAGAACTGGAATCTAGAATATTTATTTTCGAATATAACTGCTTAGTTAAAATGCGAATATGTCGAAAACTATTACATTTAGGTATAGGACATGTTATAGAAAAAATATTCAGGATTTTTAGGAGATTCTAAAAAACTAATAATATACAGGGTATTTCATTTAAAAAGATATAACTTTAGCATGTCACTCATTTCTGCAACACCTTGTATATATATAAATAAATTCTGCAAATAGCTTACATTATTCTGCACAACTTTTGTATTTAACCTTTTTGTCCAATGCGAAAAACAAAAAAGTTAAGAGGGGGGACATTATAAATGATCACCGTGTACGTGTTATTTTTCCATAGTAGTATTAGTAGTATTTGCTTTGCAATTCCAATTGATCTCTACCAACATACAATATCTGAGCCACGTCTTCCGATCTATTTTGCTCTTCGAGAACGTTGGTTTGTATTTTCATAAAAGCACTCAGAGGTTTTAGATCGTCCAAAGATCAATCACCTAAACTACTTACAGACTCATGGATCCTTCCAAAATTCATCATTACTTACTTTTTTAGTTATTCTGCATTTCTTAGCGGTCCCTTTTTTAACTTTTCACCCTTTTGTATCTGCAAGTAAAGACAATGAATAACAAATTGTAATATTGTAATTGTGACACTAATATTGACCAAAATATGACGTTCTAAAAAATGAGACTATAGCTACTACTGAAATCACAGGATCCAAACCTGCAAAAAACTGCATCCAACTATTCCAAATATAGATTAAGTGTTGCCGATTATAAAATTTCTACATGGATGTTGAATTGTTTGGAGCCTTTGAGATTTACCGTGTTGGCTTTGTGTTGCAGTGATGCAAATCTTTACACGGCTGATATGGCTCTCAATTTTATGTCTGAGGAGGTAAAATAAATAAATAACCCTTTAAGTATTCGTTTATTCGATTCACTTAAAGCTGTGTGAAAGTACTGCTTCCCATGCAATGAGTTACCTCACCAATTCCAAAGATTACTCGGCTAGTTCGAAAGAATGGTTTTCTCCAGCAGGTGCACCTCGAAATGATTTAAGCGTTTATCAAAAAATTGGTGAAATGATTATCTCTTTCAACAAAAGCGAAAGCTGAACAGTCTGATGAAGAAATTTCTCTTGCGCAACTTCGCCAAAATAAAGTTAACTTCACGTTCACATCGCTGAAAGAAAAATTGGACATGGCACGGGAAAACGGACACCGGTAGCTCTGATTCCATCAGGGTGAGGCAGCTTTATAATAGTTATATAAAAGGAAATGTACTCCTTGAAAACGGGAGTAATCGTGGGTCAGTTCTTGAAGTTGGCTTATAAATATTTGTCAACCATTCCTCCTCTTACAAGCGTTGAATCGGAGCAGGCTTTTTCAGATGCCGGTTCTTTCGTCAGCCAAGTATGACCTTCTCTGGGAAATAAATCAGTTAGTGTGTTAGTTGACTTAAAATTCCATTTCAGTCAAACGAAAGCAAAATACGTAAAACCGTTTTTGGCTTCGTTGTATATGTAAAACTTTCCCTTATATTTTTATATTTTCCATCGCTTGTCTTCTGATATGATTACATTATAGTTTCTGAATCGCCATACCCATCGATACGTTTTTAAAGCATAAAGTTTTTTATCCTCAACCCGAGTCTGCTATCGCACTTCGATGCTTACTCATTCTGTTTTCCGTATCCTTCGAATACGTTCAAAAATCGTGTTTTGTTTTGTGTTTGTGAAATAAAATGTCGAAAATAAGGGAAAATATATTGTCCAGTTCCTCAAGTAAGTGTTAATAAATTGTCTATATAGAACTAGTCCGATGACCTAATATTTACGAACAATAAATGGTCGTTGATTAGTTGTTTTGGGGTTCGTTTATGCTTGTTTAGGTTAATCAATTTCCTATATATTTAGTAGGCCGAGGGCCAAATATGTACGTACAATGATACAATGTACAGTTGATAAGTTGTATTGAGGTTTGTGTAAGATTAGGTTTTGTTAAAAAAATAATATATATATTACAAATGTATGTGGCTAAAGTGAGATTGCTATCTGGGCGGTTTGTTGTCACAAAAAAACAAGTATAATATCGGGTTTCACGAAAACCAAAAAACTGAGTAGTGTAAAAGGAAGTAGTCTGTACCGAGTACGTGAAATGTAAAGTTTAGACATGAAATTAAAAATAAAATAGCTGGATTTTTTTTAGTAGAACATAATCAATTTTTATTTTCGGTCTTTCATTTGTTTACGTAAGCTCATATAGCTACACTATTTTAAGTAATTAGAATAATTAAAAAACATTGCATAACAGCCGAGGGCTTATTAAATTCATATTCATGCAGTTTTTCAGTAAGACACAATACGTTGACCTAACCGAGAGAAATAGAAATTAAAGTATATAGGCCGAGGGCCTTGTAATTTGCGTACGAGTAGCACTCGATCGATTTTTTTTCTTGCCGAGGGCAATAGAAAAAGGATACGTCCCGGCCGAGGGCTTCGCAATACAAAAAATTGTTATTTTTATTCTTATTATAAATTATTAATTAGTTAAGCTTATGGTCGAGGACCTAAACATTTGACTTCCCCACAAAGAGTTGGTTAGATTGAGTTAGATAGTGCATAGGCCGAGGGCCTTATAATATGCATACAAATAGCACTCAATCGAAAAATTCTTGCCGACAGCATAGAAAAAGAATAGGTTTAGGCCGAGGGCTTCGCAATACAAAAAAAAAATTAATATCATTTTTATTATAAATTATTAATTGATTACGCCTAGGGTCGAGGATCTAACTATTCGGCTTTCCCACAAAGAGTTGGCCAGATTGAGTTATATAGTGTGTAGGCCTAGGGCCTTATAATTTGCATATTATACAAATAGCACTCAATCGAAAAATTCTTGCCGAGGGTATAGAAAAAGAATAGATTTAGGCCGAGGGCTTCACAATACAAAAAATTCTTAATATTATTTTCATGATAAATTATTAATTGATTAAGCCTAGGGCCGAGGACCTAACTATTCGACTTCTCCACTAAAAATTGGCTATTGACTTTCTAAGAAGTGATCGTTTATTATGCCAACTCCAAACTTGTCACCGCCAAATGATAATCAGATACATTTTGTGGGTATAGTATTTCCCCTGTTTATGCAGCAATAATCAATTCCAATAGGGACAAAAAACAGTATATATTTCTACTATTTAATTAAAATTGCTATCATGGACTTACTCCTTATTGTCTGCAAAATAGCTGTATATTTTACAGGGTGTTTTGACTAAAATATCACCCGCACACCATTGTCTGCAAAATAGCTGTGTACTTTACAGCCTGTTAGCTGTTTTGACTAAAATATCACCCTCATCACCTGCAACATAGCTGCATACTTTACAGGATGTTATGGCAAAACATATTTGGCATCAACGCCGTGGGCCATACTTTCTGAGGGATATTCGTGGGCTATTCAGTAAATTCTATCATCACTTAAGCGATTAAAAGGCTCTGAGCCAACAGTATATATTTTAATATGGTCGGGGACCTATTTAATTAAGACTGCAATCATGGAGTCCTTATTGTTTGCAAAATAGCTGCATACTTTACAGGGTGTAAATTGTTTTGACCAAATTATCTCCTGAAGACTCTGGTTTGTAAAACAGCTGTATACTTTACAGGGTGTTAGTTATTTGACTAAATATTATTGTGTGCAAATTTAATTATTTGCAAAGGTTCCTACAACACCAATTGGGCTAACAACACCAATCATTTGTCAGGCTTGGCTGATGCACTTTATTGTTTTGCAATGTGTATAATGCTCCTAAATGATTTAGGAATTATTATAAATGCAGAAAAAGTCAGTTAATACCATCATAAAAATAACTTACCTATAATTTACTTATGACTTAATTCAGAGGACCGTTTCCTCGACCGTTTTCTTTACCTCTTAAGAAAATTAATTCAATAAAATAGGCAATTAAAAAATATATTAACAAGTCAGGTTCAACGATTCGAGATTTTGCAAAAATTATTGGTGTTTTGGTAGCAGCGACTCCTGCCTTCCTCAGAGTCGTCATCGTTTCAAAAGACAAGGTCACGCAAAATTTAAAGCCTTAAAAGGAAAGTCGTACATGACAGAATATTAATTTCAAAAGATACAAAGCAAATTATTAGCTAGTGGATAGACAATCTAGAATATACTGAGAATATGAAGCCTAGTACTTTTCATTGGAATTTTGATTTTTTTATGCGTCTGCGTCTCCTACAGGCTGGGGTGCCTATTGTAACGGCCAAAAATGTCGCGAGTTTTGGGAAGAAGCCTACAAGTCTAACCATATTAATTACCTTGAAGTTAAAGCTGCTTGTCATGGCTTACGAATATTTACTAAATCAAATGGAAATATTAGAGTCTTACTTAGAATCGATAATAAGACGGCAATATCCTGCATTTATCGTGGGGAAAGCGCAAAATATCGCAACTTAATCAATATAACCTTTCAAATTTTAGACTGGTGTGAACAAAACGTATAACACTCTTCGCATCTTATATCGGTTCAAAAGAAAAACGGAAGCCGATAAGGCATCAAGACAAACTTCCATTGAAACAGAATACGAACTAAACAAGCAGGTATATCAGAAAATAATAAGGGGTTAAATTTATTTGCAACTTATTTTAATGTAAAATGCCTGTTCCTGGTTTCCGGATTCAACCTCCACAGCAGTCGATGCATTTACAATTTCTTGGCATGATGAGTATTTTTACGCGTTTCCCTTGTTTTCTATGTTATTTAATGCTTTAGATAAAATTATACATAATGAAGCCACCGGAATATTGGTGGCTAGTACAGCCCTGGTATACCGTGTTTCCTAGTTTATTAGTATGTATCTAACAACAACACTGTTAACGTTATCCTACTGTCTAAACTGTTGCTAACTTAATAGTACCTATAAATATTTTTATTAAAACAAATTGTTAAATAATAATTAACATACAACGTTTGTTTTAATAAGTAGGTATTATTAAACAAAGCAGCTTCTTACGTCTTGATAAGTATCTATAGATCAGCTCTTAACTTTATGTTTCACCGCCTAATAGGGATTAAAATATAATAAAAAGATTTTTGAAGGGAGGCTACAAGTTAAAGCCCCCTAAACCTAAATACGATTTTACATGGAACATTGAACCTGTATTACTCTATGTATCAACATTTTACCCTTTACAATCTCTATCACTTGATAAACTAACAAAGAAAACGGTAACACTAAACACTTATGGCACTAAATTCAGCACATCGGATCCAAATATTAACCAAAATTACGATCGACAATAATAGAGACTCTACAGTCAAAATTGAAGATTTCGGAAAAAATTTAAACCTTAGCTCCCTATAAAAGTCAGCCCATTTTTCGTATTTCCAAAAATCAGAATTACCTACTATGTGTCGCAAATTCTACAAAACAGTGCATTAAAGTCACCGTGCACATTCGTTCCAATTATACATCCCTATTCTTAACTCTCAAAAAAAAAAACATCACCACGCAATATCTCAAACCTTGAGTAGGTGGATCAACTTAATTTGAATAAACAATGGTATGGAATGAACGTTAACCTCGTTACCGGATACACTGTAAGACACGGATACAGTGTAAGACACGCCAGCACGTGAGCAGCGTTTAGGTTTGACGTAAACCTAAATGTCATTAAGCATATAGCAGGCTGGAGTCCTAAAATTCTGACACTTTCTTCAGATTCTATACTCGACCTCTAGGTACACCCAGTGACATATTTGCAAATACAATTTTAAATTTGGCTATATCTTAGCCCTAATAGCATAGATGAATTGTATTCATCTATGCTAATAGGTAGCCTTTTAAGTATTCCGTTGCCTAAGGTTCAATTTATTACATTTGTTTTGCTCTGATTGTATATCAATAATTTATATTATATTATAAAATATGTTTATTTATCTAGAATAGGTACCCTTAATTTTTAAGTGGTTAAGGAATTTATGGGATAGAATTTTCATTGATTTTTTTTTGTCATACTTAAAATGGAGTTGAATTGAACGACATTGCTGCCTTAATTGTATTTTTTGTGGTATTCTCAGGATTGAAGGTAGAATAATGCAAAATTGCACCATCTAGCTTTAAACAGTTACAATGTAATCATATCGGAAGACAAGCGATGGAAAACTGAAAGATTAATCGAATACCTACTTACCTGTATGAAGATGAATCGTAATTTTCCGAGCTTGTCTTCCGATATGATTACAACCCTCCCAACCACATGCCCCTTAAGCGGGCAATTTTGCTCTAAAACAGAATGAGTAAGCATCGAAGTGCGATAGCAGACTCGGGTTGAGGATAAAAAAATGTATGCTTTAAAAAAGTATCAATGGGTATGGTGATTCAGAAACTACAATGTAATCATATCGGAAGACAAGCTCTGAAAATTACGATTCATCTTCATACAGGTAAGTAGGTATTCGATTAATCTTTCAATTATATTTCTTTTACTTATGCACCCTAAGTTAAGTCATGAGAAGTATGTAGTTATAATAAATATTTATTTATTTTGCTATGCACAGTAAAAGTTATGATTTATTTCATGCTAGACAGCTGTTTTTTCACCATTCGTGCTAGTCACATCGTAATGCCTTTTTATTATGTTCGGGAATTTGGGAATAGATCCGGGATTTTTTAGTCAGTCCCCGAAGTCCTCGGCACCTGAATGTTCTAGTCTCAAGGACCCCGGTAGTAATACTTACAGGTTAAATAACAATATAAAACATGCAATCACGAAATATTGGTAGGAATAGTTTTTAGGCTACTATTTATGCTCATTTGTGGAGCGAATTTGAGAAAAAAAAATATACAAGTTAGCCCAAAAATGCTATACCACTCGTCTCCTTAGTTAAACTTACTTTCATTACCGTATTTATTCCAGTCATAGTTTGAAATTGTGTTTGAAACGAGAATGTCGCGATTCGGGAACGCTGCTGCGATCTGCGATGGAAATTGAGAGAAATATAGAAGAACTTACACCAAAAAATACAAAGAAATCAAAAAAGTCTTTATGGAAATAATTTAAAGGGTTCTGCTTCCATGGAAAATCTTGCTGGATTTTTGAAAGATTGGGCAAGTAATATACTACAACGAAAGTGTTATAAAGACTATGTGGAATGTGATTGCAAAACTAGTTCAAGAAAAATTTTGCCGTTCTTTCGGAATCGTTATAGATCCATTTGCAGATATAAGGTTCAAGTCTGCCAGAGATGTCAGGGACGCTGTTCGACAGAAATTGCAGGTTGAGCTTGTAAAAAAAAACCAGTTCGTCAGCATTCACTTACGTTGACTTTTTGAAAATATTGATAATTGATGACGAAAATACACCAATTGCACTTCAGACGAAATGTTTCCATGTTTTATCATACGAATTGACTTTTTAAGGAGGTGAAGCATGTAACTGTTTAATCGAATTTTTTGAAGAGGAAGAACATCACGATGGATCACTAAATTTTGTTCGGTTTTTCGCGTATTCCATGCTTTGGTATCAGAAAAAATATATCACCTGCATTTTGTTGCTATTTTTATGTAGAAACCCTTGCTTTCCAGAGGTACTTGATTGTTATAAATACCTATTCTATTTTTCATTTGTTTACTTTTTGGAAAATGTCTCATAGTTTCAAATTGTGACGGATCATTTAAATTCTAGTGTTTGTAGATAAAGCGAGTTATGAAAAAAAAA